>AWWV01010178.1:0-25639 GCA_001974805.1 Corchorus capsularis
ACAAAAAGAAAAACTTTAACTTGTATGTATGTGTGTATATATTATAGTACTTAAAATTTTATAAATAGGAAAAACTTTAGCTTCCTTTCCAAATTCCACTCCCAAAGTATACCAACCATTACAGGTGTTAAAAAAAAGTTATATATAGGGTAAAGTTTGTTTGTTTGCCAATGGCATGGGCGCATAGCAATGGGGTAAGAATAAATTAATAGCAGTATTAATAAGGGATTAAATAATATAATGTAATATTATATATAATATATAATATATATATTTTATAATTATAAAAGCATAACTTTACATTCAAAAGTCACTTGAAATGCAGATATTCAAGAACTTGCTTGCCCAGTTGCCCTACTGTTTTATAATAATTAATTAACAAAAAGGCCAAAAAAAAAAAAAAAAGAAAAGAAAAGAAAAAAAGAGGAGAGCCAGGCGAGTTGAATTGAGTGAAGGAGGCCGAGTTAGCGGGTTAAATTATGGGGTGTAAAACCGTTTTAATAAGATCACGCACAAAAAAAAAGATCACGCAAAGCATCAGATGCGTTAGATTCCATCCACGTGGACCCCAAAATCCAAGGGGGCTGAATTCTGCCCGAAAGCATCGCACCATTATACGAAAGCCACGTGGGATGTTCAGTGGCGGAGAAACAAACGGGCAGGTCTGAACATTGAACGGGCAGGCCCAAAAATATCTGGCGTTAGATTCACTCAATAAGCATCCCCTTTAGATATTTTGGCCTTCCCCTCCTGCTTTGCCTTGCTCTAAATAGCCAATCAGGAATTAGCTATAGATATATACGGGTTAAGGGACACGTGGAACAATGGCATGCGAGGAATATATCTTGTTCTGATCTTGCCCACTTGTTCATCCCCCTTGATCTAGTGGGTCCCTCGCATGTTATGGCCTTATGGCCTATGGGTGCTTCCTTCCTTTTCCTTTTGTTTTTTTTTATCGTTTATGTATGGTGCATCATTAAACTGTTGATGCTCCATCATCATCATGCATGTGAGTTCCCTATGTGTGTCAGTATCTGATTGGCTCCTTGAACATTTTAGTTGTTTTTTACTTTTTACATATTTTTTTATCGTTGACTACCTCTCTAACTCTAATTCGTGTTATTCGTGTCGAAAATTGTATTTATGTAAATTATAGGAGTATTTTTTTTTTTCACATGTGATGAATTTGTCCGGATATTTTTGTTTCTCTAACTCTAATTTTCTTTTGCCATATTCTCTAACTCTAATTCAAGCAATTTTTTTTTTATATATAAATACCTAGATCTGACAACTCAGATCATGATACGACACGACACGTCATGGCATGATATACATTTAGTTGTATTTGTGTTTGGACCGTTTAGCTTATCGTGTCTCGTGTTAAAAACATGTCAAGCACGATTATGATTATCGTGTTGCATGTCATAATCGTGTAAAAGACACGATTAACATATTTAAGACACGAGTGACATACTTTAGTTGATAGGTTAACACGATTACAGAAAGATCTGTTACACGACACGTTAAACACACCTAATTAAAACCCTAAAATCTAATATACCCAATTCCCCATTCTATTTTTTTTTTGAGTAAAAAAGATAACTTTCATTGCTCTTAAACATCTGGGTTACAAACGTGCAGAGGTGTTCCGCACCAGACATAATTGGCACCTACATCACAATCAAGTTGTGCCATATTATGTGCAAATCCATTTGCAGTTCTATTTACATGATTAAACGAACAAAATTGAAACAAGAGCCTAAATATCTAATATGTTGAATCAAAGTTCCTCCTTCCCAAAATACAGGCTCACTCTTATTAATCTTCTGGATTGCAAGCAATGAATCAGATTCAACCTCACAAGAGTTCACATCCAAAGACCGAGCTACACTTACACCAAAATGCAAAGCATAAACCTCAACATATAATGGATCAGGGACATGATTTATCCGAGTAGTAGCAGCAGCCACAACCGAGCCTTCCCTGTCCCTAATAACAACACCTAATCCAGCTTCTCTACTTGATAAACTAAAAGAAGCATCCGTATTAACCTTATACAGTCCAATTGTTGGTGGAGACCAAACTTGAACTCGACGCTCATGGCTGGGAATAGCACCTCGCTGTTGAGAATTCTCAAAATCACTTACCACTCTTGCTGCTGAAGTACACAATGAATTTGGAGTCCTACAGACCTGCTCATGTAATGCCTTGTTCCGATTGAACCTTATAAGCCATAATATTGTTAAAACTAATTCAAGTGAACCCAATTGAGCAGCCTTTTGGAAAACACAATCCCAAAAATCATCTCTATTAAACCATGTCTCCAAATATACCATAATCCATGGACAAGATAACTCCCAAACTCTATGGCTAAAAGAACAACTAAAGAAAATGTGAAAAAGAGAACTTTCATCATCAGTACAAACCAAACAAGTAGAATCCACTTGTAAACCCCTTCTATGGAGATTACATTTCGTTGGCAAAATATCATGAACCAATCGCCATATAAAGAACTTAATCTTTGGCTGCACAGAAGCTCCCCATGTTCGAATCCACAACGCCTCTCTGTCTCCCCTCTCATATGTAGCTTTTCCAAGGATCCGTCGAGCAGCATGATAGCCTGTTTTGACAGTATATTGCCCACTCATAGTTTCATTCCATATAAGTGTATCTCTAAAGGGCAAAATAGATAGGGGAATTCATAAAATTCTTGTGACATCGGCTTCCTCAAACAATTCGTGCAGCAAGCCTAATTCCCAATGTCCTCGATAATCCATTAAAGAATTGACTGAAATCGGATGACGAAATATACCTTGTCGTGGCTGTGGCTTATAATTGGGTGGTTTATTCAACCAATTATCAGCCCAAACATCGATCTCAGTTCCATCCCCCACTCTCCATCTCGTACCATGTTTGATTACCTCCCTCCCTGCCATCAAGCTTCGCCATACAAACGAGGGATTGCTACCCATTCTTGCTGTCATAAAAGACCCATTGGGAAAATATTTAGCCTTATACATTCGAGCACACAGAGAAGTCTCATCCTGATGAATGTGCCACCCTTGCTTTGCTAGGAGAGCTAAATTAAATGCTTCAAAGTCACGGAAGCCAAGTCCTCCATCAAATTTCGAAATACAAAGATCATCCCATGCCTTCCAATGAATTTTCCGGTGTGAATCACTACCTCCCCACCAAAACCTTGCAATTAACATATTCAATTCATGCACGAATGTTTTGGGAAACTTAAAGGAACTCATTAAATAAGTTGGAATTGCTTGGGCTACAGCTTGTATCATCACCGCTTTACCTGCAATAAACAGCATTTTACCATTCCAACTTTTAATTCGCTGCCATAATCGATCTTTAATCGCTCCCAATTCAGCTCTCTTAGATCTTCCTATCATTATAGGCATTCCAAGATATTTGTCACGGGACATCACCCTTTGTACACCTACCCTCTGCATGATTAATTGCTGTAAATGATCCGGAGTATTCTTACTAAATAAGATGGCTGACTTATCAACATTAATTTGCTGCCCCGAAGCCAACTCAAAAGATTTTAACAAATTAAGTACCACATCACATTCAGCTAAAGAAGCCCTTAAAAATAGCAAATAGTCATCAGCAAAAAATAAATGCGATACCCTTGGAGCATTCCTGGCAATAGAGACTCCCCGAATCAAATTCGCCTTCTCTGCATACTGCAATACACAAGATAAGCCTTCCATACACAGAAGAAACAGATAAGGAGACAAAGGATCACCTTGTCTGACTCCTCTGCTAGGCTTTATTACTTCCGATTGAGCCCCATTAATTTGAATCGAGTAGGTGACTGTTCTAACACACTGCATGACCAAACAAATCCATTTGTCAGCAAAACCCAATTGCCTCATTACAGCCTCTAAAAAATCTCACTCCACTCTATCGTAAGCCTTGCTCAAGTCTAATTTCAAAGCCATGTACTTGTCCAAACCCCTCCTTTTATTCTTCAAGTAATGCACAGTCTCAAAAGCAATCATCGAATTGTCAAAAATCATTCTCCCTGGCACAAATGCACTCTGTGTTGGGCCAATAATTCTCGGCAAAATTTCCTTCAATCGATTAGCTAAGACTTTCGAAATTATCTTAAAAATCACATTACATAAACTTATTGGCCTATAATCCTTTACAGCTTTTGGATTTTCAGATTTCGGAATAAGGACTACATTTGTATGATTTATATCCAAAAGTGCCTCACCCGAATTAAGAAAAGAAAGAGTCATACCACATACGTCCTCGCCAACAATATGCCAATACTGTTGATAAAACAAAGGTGAAAAACCATCTGGACCCGATGCCTTATCCGGAGCCATATCAAACACTGCTTTTCTGACTTCCTCATTCGAAAAATTCCTGTCTAACAAGGCACACATATCATTCGAAATCCGCCTATCAACAAGCCCAATTACAGCATGGATATCTGATAAACCCGGTGCAGAAGAAGTAAAAATATCCTGAAAATATTTCCCCACCAATTGCTCCACCTGAGTTCGATTACTTTGCCATTCACCCTGCTCATCCTGTAATGAAACAATTGTATTCTTTCTCTTCCTACCTGTTGCCACCAAATGAAAAAATTTTGAATTTCTATCACCGTCTTGCAGCCAAGAAACTTTTGATCTTTGGCGCCACATACACTCCTCTTGATCATATAGCATATTCAATTCATCTAAACAATCATGGATTGGTTTAAAATTGCTATCGTGTCTGATGTCCGAATACAAATCTTCAAGCTCCTTTTTTTTCCTCATAATCTTGTATTTCACATTACCAAATACAGTCTTGTCCCAAAATTGCAAAGCTCTCCCACATGATTCAATTCTCTGTGTAACATCCATCGAACTCTGCCCTTTCCAACCCTCTCGAATCACATCTTCCACACCCTCATGAAGAACCCACATGTTCTCAAATCGAAATCACTTTAGAGGTGCAAAATCTAAGGGAACTTTATCCAAGACATGAATCAAGAGAGGTAGATGATCAGACCTATCATGAATCCGATTATGAACATAAGAAAAATGGAATTTATCCAACTAATTCTCTGTTGCAAAACAACGATCAAGTTTTTCAAAGATCATCTCATTCCCCAACCGTCTCGACCAAGTGAAATTGGGTCCTTTTGAAGGCAATTCATGGAACTGACAAACATCTAAAGTCTCACGAAACAACTCCATTTGTCTTTGTGGCCTCAAATTACCACCAATTTTCTCATTATTAGACAATAATTCATTAAAATCCCCAGAGCAAAGCCAAGGCAATTGAGATTGATTAGCAAGATGCTTCAATAAAGACCAAGATTCATGGCGCCTACAAGTCTCAGGCCGCCCATAAAAACCTGTGAATCGCCATCCATCCACATCCACATTACCAACATAAACATCAATATGAGAAATTGAATAAGACACAATCGAAACCGAAACTTCATTACACCATAACAATGCCAAACCACCAGAACGACCTACACTACTAACACTAAAACATGAATCATAACCTAACTTGCAGCGAACCCACTCCCTCTCAGAAGCGGTTCTTTTAGTCTCGGAAAGAAAAATTACAGAAAGCTTATTACTACAATTTATTAAACGAGAAAGGGAAAAAATTGCACGAGAGCCACCAAGGCCTCGGCAGTTCCAAACTAACAGATTCATGGCTCTCGGCGGGGATGTTTATTATCCATCCCGGCCGTTTGAATATCTTGATCAACACACTGATCCACAGTCTTGCCACTTGCACTCCCATTCCTTGACCCTGCAGCCTCGCCATCCGCCCCATTAATATGATAAATAGGACCGCCAAAGTCATCAGCTTCTGGAATCCGCATCTCCACAGCCCTGTCCTTAGATCTCTTGTTTGCCCCAGCATTGAAAAAATCATAATTAGGCACACCTGAGTTACGTTTATGCCCAATCTTTGTTGTTGAGCTTTGTCCCAATATATCAAAATAGTATTGCTGTGAAACACGCGCCGCTTTCTTCCATCTCCGATGCTTTCTCACTGGTTGAGTCGATGTAGCACCAAAAACAAAAAAGATGATGGTGTATAAGAATCCTCAGGAAGAGGAATAAAATCCTCTGAATTTTGTTCCAATGCAGGCTGCTGCATAGAAGTCCCCACAGGTAAATTTGTGTTTGGAACTGAAAGCCCAATTCCCGGTATAGGTTGACCCAAAACAGGCTCATTAAGGCCCAAAGTTTGCTCATTATGGCCCAAAATATTTTTTTGCACCTAGCCAAATTCGGACCTGTCTCACCAACCCCTTCACTTGGATGCTGATTATCTCCCACTAACTTCCTTTTATCATTCCCATTCCGCAAAGCAGCCAACGAATCTGCCATCAACTTCGTTGTCCTCCCATTATGTGCCGCAACATTCGGGATAGAAACCAAATCTCCACTACCTCGCCTCACCGATGTAACCTCCACGTTTCCCTCACCCATCCCCGTATTTCGTTCCACCTCCCTTGTTCCAAATCCACCAGCAACTCCACCCTTACCACATTCATGCGCCGCTGCCATCCTCCCTCTAAGGACCATATTATCCACATGGGGAAAGAAGGCCCTAGACCCCGAGGCTGTTGATTGGTGCTGTGCACGACCTGGACCTTGCCCCGAGCCAGAAAAACCCCATCCGAGACCAAGCCTGCAAGCTGTCATGGCGAGATTTGACATCCGGAATTTCTGCTCTCAGACTATCATCAAATTGTTTCTCAATGATACCTAGAGTTTTTAACATTACAACACCCACCGGGCAATCATTGTCCAAGTGAACTAACCGGCCACACACCCTGCAAAAAGATGGTTGTTTTTCATATTTGAATCTCACAGTAAGCTCACCTTGCGAAGTAGTGATTGTAGTGGACTTCTTCAATGGAGCTTCAAGGTTCAGAATCACCCTCACTTGTAAGAAACGGCCACACGTATCATCAACCTCGAGCACTGGCCCCATTACCTCCCCCACCGATACACCAACCCGTGCATTCATCATCAAAATTGGCAAATCAAAGATTCGTATCCAATATTGACATTGATCGAAATTAAACTCTGATGGAGCTTGTAACCCATCAAAGTTCTTCAAAACCAAAAGAGCTTTGTTAAAGCACCATGGTTGAGTGACTAAAACCCTGTCATGTTCAACCTCATCTTCAAAGAGAAAGATGAATAGGTTGTCCCCAGCTTCTTTGATCTGAAAAGCCCCTTCTAACCTCCAGGCTACAAGCATTGCAGTCCTTAAACCTTCAACATTTGCTTCTTTATTTCCATTCTATTTTTTTATTTTCTTTCCTTCTTTCCCTTTCCTAACCCTAGTTATGGTTAAGTAAAGTGTTCCATTTTTAAATAACATTGAATTTAAAAACATTCTGATGGAGTCAATTTTCTAATATGTGAATAGCACTAATTAGTTATATATATATATATATATATATATACTATTGTTTATTAATGAATATATCCTTCTTTTTAATGCTAATGCTAGATCTAAGGAGCTCAAGGTGAAGGTAAGTCAAGTGTGCATGGAAATTATTCACCTTTATTTTTCAAATTCAAATGATGCAAAACAATTTATTTAGAATTTTAAAGATTTGTTTAGTTATGTTAGCTACTTTGCTAGAATTGATATTTGTGGACAATTTATCTTTATGCTTTAAAATTAGACATTTTTAGCTCTAATTACGTATCTTTTAGTTAATTGAAATATTTGAAAATTTTAATCGTGTCAAACGTGTCGTATCGTGTCTTGACCTGTTATACGGCTTAATCGTGTAAACAGGTCTCGTGTCCCGTGTACATGTTTAAAAGCATGTTTCATGTTCGTGTCTCAATTTCGTGACACGATTAATAATCTTGTTGTGTTCGTGTCATGCCTTATATATGTTTATACCCTATGTAAATACGACACGAAACACGGATTGCCAGGTGCATAAATACTAATTCTTTTACACTAAATTAAAAGGATAAAAATATGCTAAACTAGGGGTAATTTATAGGAAATTACAAAAATCATCGAATTTTTTTCTCTATAATATTAACTTTTTTCTTTTAAGTACTTACTTTTTTTTGGCAATTTTAAGTATTTTTTTTAGGAAAGCAAAACATATAACTAAATAAATCTAAAGCCCCTAAAAAAGATGATATCAATGTATGTGCCTAGCGCTAGGGGTGTAATCAAGTCGAGCCGAGAAGAGTAGTTAGCCACTCGAGCTCGGCTTGATAAGTTCGATACTTAATTATAATTTTTTTAAAAAAAAAAGTTAGCTAAAACTCGAGTTTCGATGGGTTTATATATATATATATATATGTAATTTTCTAATTAAATATAAAATCAGACATATTTTACGAGTATCGGATCAAGCATATTTGAGCTTGAGCAGCTCGACAATGACCAAGTCGAATTCGAATTTTCTTCAAGTCAAACTCGAATAGCTTACGAATAATCTTATATCACTTACACCCCTACCTAGCGGCTAACGCCTCCTTAGCCAAGACACCTTGCTAAAGCTCCCTTTTATCAGTGCACTGAGGTGTCTACTGTAGCCAAACTTATGGGATTAAAATATAAATCTATATATTTGCAAGTTATTTATTTAATTGACTTGAAAAAATAATTTGAATTCAACTCAGTTGTTGAGTTGAGATCGAGTAGTTCAGCAAGGCAAGTTCAAGTATCTTAATACTTGGCTTCAATGCTCCTGAAGTCTTAATTGAATTTGTATCTGTTTATACCTCAATTTACAATTGAGGGTAAATTGGTCTTTTCATAAAGGGAATTAAGATGAGTGGTCAGGATTGAATCAAGAATCTTGATTATACTTAGTTTCTGCACCACCCTGATTCTATCAGAATTAGGAAAAATCTTGCAATTAATGAATAAAGGCCAAAATTAATAATTAAATTAATAAATAATAATTATTTTTGGAATAATTATTATTATTTCCCTCCCTATATGCCGCTCCTGCCTATGGGTGTGGTATGATAGGCCTCAAGGGAGCAGCTTCCTAAGATACTACAGCCTGATAGTGCAGGCAGAGAGTAAGGAAGGGAGTTATATGCTACCTGACCATGCAGGTGGGAGAAATATCATGGAATAAAATAATCTAAGTCTTTCCCATACCTAGGGAAGGCCGCCCTGGTCACAGGAAGCAGTCTCCTCACACCTTGCTTTGAGGAGGCAGAGAGCAAGAGTTTGTCAACAAGTGAAACACTCACCTAAGTAAGGGAGGCACAAAATTTTACACCTCACACCCCTCACATATGATCACTCTAACATAGTGGTCAGGCCGCCCAGCTAATTACACTCCCTCCCGGGAGGCAAACTTGCATTTTGTTCATTTAAGGACAAAAAGGCGAGATCAAGGAAATTGACCTAGCTAGGGAGTGCAGCTCCAACATAGGGTTTTAACATGATGATCCTTGGTTCATGTAGGTTATCTTGGCCAAGTTTCATCTCAAACAGACTTAAGATGAAAAACTTATGCTAGTTTTTCATTTAAGGACAGTTTGGGGTGAGAAACCACTTCACCATGATAGGGAGTTCATTTTTACTTAGAATTTTTTCCATAACTTTGGGGAGATAATATAAGTCTCTTGGCCAAATTTCATCTCAAACATACTTAGAATGAAAAACTTATGCTAGTTTTTCATTTAAGGACAATTTGAGGTGAGAAGTCGGTTCACTACCAAGGAGAGCTCGGTTTTACTTATAATTTTTTCCATAGTCTTATGGAGATAATCTAAGACTAATGGTGGAAAATCAGCCTTATTGGACTTAGAATGACAAACTTATGCTAGTTTTTCATTTAAGGACAGTTTAGGGAGAGAAACCAAGTTCACCATCAAGGGGAGGTCGATTTTACTTGGAATTTTTTCCATAGTCTTATGGAGATAGTCTAAGTCTCGTGGAAAAGTTTCAGCTCAAACAGACTTAGAATGAAAAGCTTATGCAAGTTTTTCATTTAAGGACAATTTGGGGTGTGAAACCTAGTTCACCATGAAGAAGGCTCGAACCAAGCCAAGATTTTTACCATGGTTTTTGACTGATATATTAACCCTATTGGTGAAGTTTGGGTTCAATCCAAGCTCGTTTGCAACTTTTGCATTCTTTTCAGTTAAGGACAAAGTGGCTTTATCACCCCAGTTTAGCCATGGTTCTTAATTAAAAGATATACTACATATTATTTGAATAAACATATGGAAATTACTAAAAGATCCCTACCCTGGATTAATGAGGAGCGAGAGAACTAATTTTTTTCGTCTTTTCCCACTTGGCCGATTACTTAAATGCCCAAACTTTTGATTATTGAGGTGATTAAATAACTAGACTTTTTGGTCATTTCTCAATTGACTTTAATAGAGTAGTGGAATTACTAAAAGATCCCTACCCCAAATTAATGATAAGCTGGGCAGAATTACTAAAAGATCTCTACCCCGGATTAATAATGAGCTGGAGAAGTAATCTTTTTCATCTTTACCTACCTAGCAGATTACTTAAATGTCCTAAACTTTAATAGAGTAGTAGAATTACTAAAAGATCCCTACCAAGGCTTGCTTTTGGAATTAGAGAACTTATTTTTTTCGCCTTTTCCTTCTTGGCACATTACTTAAATGTCCTAACTTTTGATTCTTGAGGGGATTAAATAAGTAATCTTTTTGGTCATTTCTCAATGGGCTTGAATAGAGTAGTGGAATTAATAATTGATCCCCATCAAGGATTGATGATGAGCTAGAAAACTAACATTTTTCGTCTTTACCTACTTGGCAGATTACTTAAATGTCCTAATTTTTTATTCTTGAGGAGATTAAATAACTAAACTTTTTGGTCATCATTTCTCAATTGACAAATGACTCAAAAAGTCGCATGTCATATTCCTTTATTTCCTTCTTTCCCTTACCTTTTTGGTAATTACAAGATTTCTAGAACCAAATTTAGTTAATTGCACCCTCCCATTTTGTCAATTCCACAAGTGCTGCATTTATTGACTTTGTTTTTTTTTCCCGTCCATTATTTTTTGAAAAATCTGTACCTCAAAAAAGGAACTAGAACAATCCCAATAAACACGTCAAAGCACTGTCTCTATTTTAAATTTACGACGAAAATCTTTCAATATATCCATGGTGATAAATAACAATTCTTAAAAAAGAACGCCCGTAGCGCCAGCGCGGGCCAATCAACTTGTTTTTATGATTTGAAGAGCTAAATATGGCTAAGTATGAGTAATTTCGTGGCTAGGGTGTTAAGCTCCAAGACCTAGGGTCACCTCTTAGCCAATCAAAGGATTTCAGCCCATTGGAGGTGACAGAGACTACACCGATACAGCAGATACAGCCTAATACCTCATGCTACATAGTACCATGAAGGGGAATTCACTTGCTATGCTATGAGGGACGCCTCACTCTCCTCTCCTCACCCTCCTATCACCTGCTGCAGCAATCAGAAGGAGAAGGAAGCTTCATTGCAACTTCCTGGAAATTTCCTCCAACCAATCAGAAGAGTTCGACTTCCTCAGCAAGTAAAGCCCACCAGATTTCAAGCTCATGCCGCCCCCTATATAAAGGAATCAGTTCCAGATCTCCAGGGACAATTCACACAATTCAGACACAACACACATCTCTCAAACTTGCTCAGCGCAAAAAACCAAGCTCCGTGCTTATTTTCTCTCAGGCTCTGCACCTTTTTCTCTTGTTCTTCACAAGTTCTTACTCGTTCTTCATATTTTTCTTGTTTCAATCTTGTCTACGGACATAAAAACACTGTACTCTTGTTTCTCTCTCAGCAATAAAAATCAAATTGCTATTTTCTCTCAAATTTCAATCACAGCTCTTGAAGCGCTCTTATTTAGGAAGTCTTGTTCTTGTGGATCCAATGATTTAAATGCTCCGGTGTGAATTTGATCCAGTCCGCACAAATCGCTCTGATCTTTTAATCTGCTGCTACACGCACCAGATCTTGTTGTTTACTTTCTCTTTGTCAATTTCAGCAAATTGACTGGCACGCCCCTATGCTGTCACTAAGAATTTTCCGCGAAAACTCTATCAAGAGATTTTTTGCGCAACAGTATCTATATTCTTTTATTATTTTAATTATTATAAAGTTATTATATTAACCCTATCGAGCCTATTCGAGCTCGAGTTCAAGTCAAATAATCGAGTATTTTGACTTTTTATCAGTTATTGAGCTTAATCAAGCAAAGTTCGAGTAGCTTAATATCTTTTTCAACTTCAGCTTGAGTTCAAATATAAAATTCGGTTGAGTTCGAGTCGAGCTTTGAGCAGCGAATTTCAAGTCGAGCACTCCACTACTCAACATTTGGTAAACTAAAAGTTGTGTTCTTTTCACCAGTAAGAGAAAGATACTGTTGGTTGAAACTACTAAAAATTAAGTTATATGTTTTACTAATTTCACAGTCCCAACTACTTTTAATCTCACTAAATAAAAACATATTATTACCAAATGACCTAACTAAAGAAATCTATACAAAAATCTACACCTCAAATTTGGGGAAATGCTAACAACTTTTAGGATTCAAAGCCCAATTTATATAGGATTTATTAGATAGTGTGACCCTTTAACTTGTAAGAAAGAGACAAATTAATACCTGAATTTTTTTAGTTTTTCAGCTACACATCTAAAATTGCAATCATGTCACGTTAAGCCGGCCTTTGTTGGACGAAAGTTGGTATTTCGTTATCATTGGGGAATATGGAATTAAAAATTTAACACAGCCGTCAATTTTCGTCCAATAAAATGTTAAATGTGGTCGCAATTGCAAATTTAGACGTGCAATTGAAAAAAAAAATAGAAATCCAAAGATTAATTTTTCATATTCTTACAAGTTCATGAGTCAAAATATCCATTGAGCCAATTATATAGAATACAGGTTAAAGAACCATTTAAATATTTAAGCCTTTAGATTATATTAATTATTTTTTAAGAATTAATTACTACTTTCATGATATATTTTAAGTTAAAAATATATATTTTGGTGAAATATTTTTTACACATCAAAGAAACTATCCTCTTAAACTTCAGGAAAGATGGAAAATGATAAGATTTGATTTCCAATTTTGTGACCGAGTGGACTAAACCCTAGTTCATCTTTTTGGTAAGGCTAATTGTTCAATTAAGAGCAAAACATTTTTGAATTGGCTGAATTTATGATACAATCTTTTAATTTGGTCGACTAATGGCAACATGTTTCGAAATCGATTCAATTAAGACCAAACCGTCAATTTGGATGACGTGTGAATTATACAAGCTAATGAAGTTTGTGGTTTCAGAAAAGGACAAAACATTATCGTTTTTCCAGATAAGGGCATATGCTTTCTCTTTGTTTTTTTGTTTCAATTTCTTTTCTTTTTTATATTAATTTTAAATGACTATTAAATTTAATACACATATATGTATCACAATTAAATATAATTTTTAGTGAAATTAAAATATACTTAAACAATTAATTTAGTTTCAATATTATTTTGTTACTAAAAGTATTTTCACTTTCTATTTTTCTTTTTCTTTTTTCCATTTTAGTTTATTTTTATTTTTCTTAACTGTAATATTTGGGTTCAAGAGAAAAGTTGGTTTCTCTTTACGAAGTAAATAAAATAAAATAAAATAAGATAAAATAACAAAATAGAAAATAAATCAAAAAAAATATTGCTCAATTTAGGGCAAAATATTTTCGAAGTGATCAATTTGAGGCAAACCGTTTCATAATAAAGTAGTTAACAGTGGCACCATTAATGTTGACGACACATGTATTTCACGTGTCTAAAGGTTTTATCCTAAATTGATCATATGCCCTTAATTGAATCAATTTTGAAAGCGTTTGCCTATAATCGACCAAAAAGGTTTTACCATAAATTAAGTCGATTGGAAAACGTCTTGTCCTTAATTGGCCTAGTTCATCTTTTTGGTAATTTCATACTTTGCGCCACATTAACCCAAATGAAAACCACTTGCAGCGAAAAAAAAGAAGGGAGAATTTCATTTAGGTTATTGCAAAATAGAATAATCAATGATTGTTGGTATATGTGAAAGTAATCTATGTTTGGTGTAATGATCATTATTTGTTGTAATGGTATCATTATTGAGTGTAATATAAAATCTCATCAATTATCAAAAATACCCTGCAAAAACACACAGCCCATCGTCTTCGCCATTTTGGTGTTGTAGTTGCACTGTTGCCCTTTGTTTGTTCTTTGGTGATATCCTTCGATTAAATTCATCTATTTTAAACTTTTGGAATTTGGACTATTGTAAATTGTGTAAACTTTTTACCCTGTTTGCACAAATCACTACCAAAATTATGGGCAACTGTGACAGCGATATCTGTCACAGAAGACCCTTAATCTGTCACAAATCGGAAGTTGTGACAGAGATTCTTGCTCACTGATACCCTCGTCACTAATCTTCATCTGTCACTGAACTGTCACAACTTTGTGACAGAGGTACCTGTCACTGATGTTTATAAATTCTGTCACAATTTCCTTTACATCCGGGCAGCTGCCCGTAAATAATTCTGTCACAAATGAATTTTCTGTCACAAGCTTTGTCACAACCTTTATTAATAATATTTTGGAAATTTTCATAAAACTTGTCACAACTAATTAAATCTTGTCACAATATTGTCAAGATTTGTCACAAAGTAAAAAAAAATCATAATATATATAAAACAAAATAAAGTAAAATATTTATTTCATGGATAAGGAAACAATAAAATACATCGTACCAGAATACAAAATTTTGACACAATTTTACAAAATCATATGAACTAGTACAATAGTTAATAGTTACAGTTGAAGCTGAATAATATTAACACTAAAAACCCACCCCCATACAGTTTCAATTCTAACTAGTATTCTTCCTTGACCTACAAAATAAAAAAGACAACCAATTAGATTACAAACCATTACTAGCAAGCAAATGATGAAAGATCAGATTATTCAAATACAGAATAATGAGATTGAGCCAGTAAAGATGGTAGAATGTTGTATATCTTGCCATAACTTGGAATTGAGTACTCCAAGAGTACTTCCATAATACGAAAGAAAGTTGTGTAAAAATGAGGACTAGAATGCCATGAAACCACCAAGCACCTGCAACAGATTATATTTACCTATAATGTCAATACTTCTTCAAGCCATATTACCTTATCCATTCATAATTTGAACTACCAATTAGCACTAAACATACACGATATTGAGCAAGTAAAAGATGGTAGAATGTTGTATATCTTACCATAACTTGTAACTGAGTACTCCAAGAGTACTTCCATAATACGAAAGAAAGTTGTCTAAAAATGAGGACTAGAATGGCCTGCAACAGATAATGTTTACCTATAATTTCAATACTTCTTCAAGCTATATTACCTTATCCATTCATAATTGGAACTACCAATTAGCACTAAACATACACGATCAACTGCTTAGTTCATATTACCATGGCAAAATTGAAAGCAATATGTCCTACATGATTAGGATTTAAACTCAATTCAGAATCTAATTTTTTTAAGTGTAACATGTTCTAAGATGCTTCCAAAGACTTACTTTCTCCATCAGCTGGTGCTTTCTCTTTGCTCTTCTTCTCTCTCAGCTGGACCAACAAATAGTAAGGTGCCTTAGTGATGATTAGAAAAGTAGCTTCCTTGGTAGAGGAAGCCATTCCTTGCCTTAAGATGAAATCTGTCCAAAATGATTGAAAGCCAAATAATCTTGTTATAATCTCTTTCAAATAAAAATTATAACATAGTTCATAATTTCAAGAGATATTGCAATCATAATTTAATGTTAAATATTGCATTTAATGCAAAAGAATACAAGAAAATTACAAACAAACAAATCCAAAACGAAAGGGGATATATATATTTCTTGATTTCTTTCTCAAACTACATGGAAAATGATGAACAAATGAGCAAAGTGTGAAGCTAAAAAGAAAAATAACCTAAACGTAGAAACAGAGCTTTAATAAACTTAACTTCTAGAACTTTAAAGCCAATTGGTACTTAAAATTGAACCTCCATAGCCATCCATAAATGAAATTCCATCAATCATTATGAACATTATAACAAATTAAAAGCATATATAGTTATATATATTTAAAAATAACTCCATTCATGTTAATCCAATAACTCTTTTGGGCCAAATTAATACTTTATAGCTGCATAGCTAGTTTAACGTTTAAGGACACAAATGTGAAATTACACAAGGGTGACCCTACCTAAAAAATTTTTGTCACTACTTCTGTCACAAAATCTGTCACAAACTCTGTCACAATGAATTATTTGTGACAGAAAACTTTGTCACAATCAAAGGCACCCATACATATTTATCGCCCTCAACATATTGTGACAGATTCAGTGACAGGATAACACTCTGTCACGACATCTGTCACAAACTCTGTAACAATGCTTGTCACAACTCATAAATAACTTTTTCAAAGAAATACATGTCACAACTCTGTCACTAATCCATATCTATGCAGATCCAAATGAAAAAAAGAGAGATAAAAAGCAAAGTTCTTAAGAAAGAACATAATCCAAATAATTTTAAAAAAACTATTATTTGCTAATTGGATTGTAAGGCGTGGAGTGATTTATCGATAAAACTGTTCATATAAAGGCAAATCCATATGAACAAGAGTAGAAAACCAGGTAAATCCATATGAACAAAATTTGTTATTTGCTTGAATTGAGAAAAATCAATCTTTAATCTAAAAATGGGGTTCAATTATAGAGAGCAACCAATGGCGTGCTGACGGCTGGATTTAGAGTTTCATTTGAAGTTCATGAGAGAAAGTTGATGAAAACGGAACAGAGGGAAATATGGGTTTAAAGCTATAAGGGTAATTTTGTCTCTACAATAAAAGACACAATACACTTAAAAAAGATGCATTTAACCATTACACCAAATGTTGATGGCTTTTCGGTATACCACCAACCAGTGATTAATTTGATTTTCAATACACCTTACTGAAATTTTTCAAAAAAAAAAACACCCCTTTTGAAAACCACTAGCTCTAGCTGAAATGGAATTGGGAGTAGATCATTACTAAGCCACTCAACAAACTTTGTAAAGCCACTTGCGTGGTTAAAATTATATATATATATATAATATAATATAACAAATAATAATAATTGAAGTGTGGATTACCAAAAAACAATAAGGACTTTCATCACATTCAATTGGGGTACTATTTGCATGGTTTTTTGTGGTCTTTTTACCCTTAATTTTTTTGTTATTATATTGAACTCTTAAGGGTGATATGTGCATTCCATTTATTTTTTGCCCCTAGGGTTTGGCTTTCATGGAGTTTTTTACCTAACTATTATAATTTGAAATTTAATTTCCGAAAATGTTATACTTTTAAAATTATTTCCCAGGTGTTTTTTGCCACATCATCACTAAATCTGATTTTTTATTTAAAAACAAATAAAAACTTAACTTGCTTGCTTTAGGTTATAACACCGTTAACCTAACAATTACGAGCTTCCTTTCACGTTCTTCTCCATCCCTTTCAATTTTCACTGGAATCCAAGAAGGAAGGGATCAAAATCAATTATACTGATCAAATTGAAATATGGCCTATAGTCTGGAATTAATCTTCATTCCATTGAAATTGCCTTGATCCAAATTTTTGAAAGACAATCATGAGAAAAGAAAAGAAAACTGGTGCTGGTAAAAGAAGGGAAATCCAGAAGCTCTTTTTGTCCTTAGTGCCTGCTCTTTGTTCTCAGATTGGCATACCAAATCAATGCTCCATATATGCCTATTTGGAAATGTAGTTCAATTCAGCAGCCCTGATGTTAATTTGAAGATGAAGTTATTTGGAGCCAATTCTATTCTGGGTTCCATATTGCGAGATGCCATGAATGTAGTAATGATTCTCCTGCAACCTTTTGGTCTTCAAATTCTGTTAATTAATATATTGGTTCAAAGAAAGAAGAATTAATCAATTTTTTTTGGAAATTTTAATTTATTAAAGAAGAACTCAATTTCGAAAGGAATTTATCATATACATATTGTAGATGTAATTATTATCTTGTTTGTTGATTAAAATCCTCAGTGAATTAAAATCAAAATAAATCTAGTTTTATTACCAAATTCAACGTTGAAAGGAAATCTATGGCAAAAAGGATAATTACAATTTACAATCCATCACCCAACAATTGTTTGATATGGCTGAGATTCTTGCAAATCTCGCAGATCCAAGTGTCCATGGTTCCTAATGAAAATTGAAGAGTAAAAGGCTCTTTAGACTGGCATGATTAATTGACTGATACCAAGTCATTCCATTGAGTTATCTAAGAAGCATTTACGATCCTAGCAACCAGCGTAGGAGAGGGGTGGAGAAGAACACGTGAAAGGGCGAGGCAGTTTTCCTTTTTTAGACTAACGGTGTTATAACATGAAGTAACTATAATTTCCGGTTTTATTTTGTTTAAATAGAAAATTAGATTTAGGGATGATGTGACGAAAAACATCATAGATTGGGAAATAATTTTAAAAGTATAACATTTTGGGAAATAAGTTTTCAAACTATAATACCTTGGTAAAAAACTCGGTGGAGAAGAACACGTGAAAGGGAGAGGCAGTTTTCCTTTTTCAGACTAACGGTGTTATAACATGAAGTAACTATAATTTCCGGTTTTATTTTGTTTAAATAGAAAATTAGATTTAGGAATGATGTGACGAAAAACATCATAGATTGGGAAATAATTTTAAAAGTATAACATTTTGGGAAATAAGTTTTCAAACTATAATACCTTGGTAAAAAACTCGCTTTCATGTCACAACTTTTGAAATTTTGACTTTTCCACCACTTTTTACGAAATAAAATATTGAAATTTAGACTATCTCACTTAGGGTTTAATATAGTTTTGGGGTATTTCTTCATCTCACTTATGGTTTATATATTATGTTTATCTCATTTAGGGTTTATATTCATGTCATGTCATTTTTTTTTGTCTCCCATAGCCTTTTTTTTAATTTGAAATTTTGACTTTTCCAGCACTTTTTCTTACATAGAATGTTGAAATTAATTTAGACTATCTCACTTAGGGTTTAATATAGTTTTGGGGCATTTCTTTATCTCACTTAGGGTTTATATATCATTTATTTTATCTCACTCAGGGTTTATATTTCATGTAATGTCATTTTTTTTTGTCTCTCATAGCCTTTTTTTTAAAAAAATTTCATTAGGGTTTAGATTAAATCAAACCCAAAGAATAATTTAATATAACATTATCACATTACTAAATTTATATATTAGAGATGTGCCTATCTATACTTACTATTGATTTAAATTATAGTCCATTTGATTTAGAATTTGCGATCTTTCCTGAAAAAAAAAAAGAATTTGCGATCTTAATTTAGATTTAATTGTTGATTTAAACTATTCCCTTTTATTTGCAAGTAATTAGATGTTTAAACTCTATTCTTTTTGTTTGACCTTTAATCATAGTTGTTCAACTATGCTATGTTACTATACAAAATACATGAAATCTATAGATCTAAATATATCCAAATTGCTTTAAAAAAAATATATCCAAATTAATGACATTAACCATTTCACAAATATGACATTTATAATTCAATTATCTAGGCATCAATTCCCAATTCTCCTGCTTACAATCTATTAATATAGATCCTTAGACAACTTTTAAGAACCCGCTGTGAAGCGCGGGTGGCAAACCTAGTATATATATTCTTTCCCCATCGGTCGTACGTGGTCACATTCCCCTGAAATATTGAAGCAAAAACTTGGAGCGGAAAATAACAAAATTGTAACATGAGAGTTTGATTTGAACTTTGGAGTTCATTTACATATTGTAAACCAAAAAATGTAGTGAGGTAAAAATGAACTTATAGGTAATGGAATGGACAAAAATGTATTTTACAAAAACCCTAGAGTTACTCAACTCTTTAATTCCAATTTACTGTTTTAAACCTTTTTTTGTCATAAGATTTTGATGACAATATGGACAGCTTAGGTTAAAATGTATTTTATGTAACTCTAATATGTAAATACATTTTAAAGAATGACAAAAATATGTAACAAAAGTATGTTCATATAATTATAAAGAATGGACAACTTAGGTAAAAACGAAGTTTATGTAACTCTAATATTTTGGTATATATGTATCAAATTTTTTTTGGAGATATGTATCAAAATTTTGAATCAGCTAATATTATAAATAAATTATACAAAAAGTAAATAATACTTATACCTTTGAATATTTACAAAATATTCTTATGATTAATGGTGAAAATAGGCATTGAGGGAGTTCTCCATAATTGGATTTCAACGTGACTCGACTCTGAATTAGTCTGAGTTCAATGTGATTACAAACTATTAGAAGAGTGTGTGTGTGTATATGTATACACACACACATATATATATATATATATATAAAAGAATATGTGTAAAATATTAGAGGCTGTATACCTATACCTAAAAATATCACCTAAATTACTACAAAGTCGAAACATCTTTAATTTGGTTACTCTAAAAACTTTTGAAAATTTATCTAATTCATTATTATGCTATTTATATGAAAGAACTACAATTATTTGTCAATTACCATGATGAATTTAGTAGGTTCATGATAAAGTCTTAATCGAGGAATATTAGAACAATCTAGAAAGACAAGAACATATAAATGACATAATAGAGTTTGAATGTCGGTTGCACTCTTGTATTAAGAAAAGAAAAAAAATCACCAATCAAATGTTAGAGTCGGTAAGATGAGCCAAATTATGTTTGTATTTATATTCTCCAAGGCAATCAAAAGCGTTACGGTAACTTCAAACAAGACCTGATTAGTCTTCTTAACATAAAAAAAGGTTAAGGTTAAGGTTAATAATAATTCAAAGACAAGACATCTCTCTTTTCATTATTTAATTAACTGAAAGCTTAATTAGAGCTCAAAACCAGGAGCTAAAACATTCAAAACTGCTAATGTGTTCCTTGATTTCATCATACACGTGTCCTATATATTTGTTAGTGGGACCCAAAGAGTTTGATTATGTCTTTCACAATAGATTGGACGGCTGGTGATAGGCTGATATCTACATATGCATCATGCACTAATTTGTTTACTTGCAAGAACTTTCTTTTTAAGTGTAAAAAAAAAAAAACTTGAAAGTTGTTGAGTGAAAGGTCAATTGTTCAAATTGGTCTCTAATTTTTGTAAAAATATTTAAATAAGGACTAAACCTTCTAATTTAATTTCTTAAGTCCATAATGTTGCGAATTCGACTCAAATCAGTTATAGGGCCAAACCTAATGTTCTCAGATTTATCAGCCTATCAATTTGACACCATGGAATTTTTTGAATCGAGTTTGTAACGTTACGGATTTAATTAACTAAGTTAGAAGGCTAGGTCTTTGTTTGAATATTTCCGCAAACATTAAGGACTAATTTGAACAATTAGCCCGAGTGAAATGATAAAGAAATGTGTATTATGATTAATTTACAAAGGAAAAGTATCCTTAATGTTAGTTTCTTTGTTCGGGAGAGATGGGATGCTTGTAAGTTATTAGATATGAATTCTTCAGGTTGTCGCTTTTCATGGGTTCGAAAAATTGGTGGACAGGTTGCCTTGCAGGAAAAATTGGATAGAGTACTCTGGAATGTCCCTGCTTTACAAGCTAATCCAAATGCCAAAGCCATCATCCTTCCTCGGTTCTGCTCTGATCATCACTCGATTTTATTGGATACAATTGGTGTTCAATTGGGTTCGAAGGAAAATAGGCCTTTTAGATTTGAAGCTGCATGGTTGTCTCATCCGGATTTTAGGCAAATGTTTGAATCTGCTTGGAGTAAAGGTGAAGGGAAATTGTCTATTGCTATTAATCAGGTTGGTAAGGATGTAAGATTGTGGAAAAATGAAGTTTTTGGTAATATTCATAAACGGAAAAGAATCCTTGTTGCCCGTATCCGAGGAATTCAACAGAGCCCAGACTACGGTAGATTTTCTTTTTTACAGGAGTTGGAGTCTTGCCTTCAACAAGAATATCATGATGTTTTGCGGCAAGAGGAGATGCTTTGGTTACAAAAATCGAGACTTGAGTGGGTACAATCAGGTGAACGAAATACTAAGTTCTTCCATTTGTCGACTTTGGTAAGGAGGCAGCGGAATAATATTGCTAGTTTGAAGGTGGATGGTTGCTGGATAACGGATCAAGGGGAATTCGGTAGAAATGTGGTTGATTTCTTTAAGAGACTGTTTGCACGACAACAATGCCAAGCCTTTGAAGCAGCTTATGATACTTACAGCATCAAAATAACGGAGGAGGAAAAGTATCAGTTGACACGCAGCTTTGAGATGGAGGAAGTGAAAGCTGCTACTTTCTCTATGAAAGGCTTGAAAGCCCCAGGGGTGGATGGCATACAACCTGTGTTCTATCAACGTAACTGGGAGGTGGTCAAGGACACGTTACTTGATTTTGTGAATTTGTCATGGCATGATAGGAAAGTTGATTCGGAGATCTTAAAAGCTCACATGGTTTTAATTCCGAAAATTCCACGACCTGTCCCTGTTAAGGATTTTCGCCCCATTACCCTGCTTAATACTTCATATAAAATCCTTTCGAAGGTGCTTGTTAATCGGTTGAGACCTATCCTCCAAAGAATAATAGGGCCTTATCAGAGTAGTTTCCTTCCGGGACGTGGTACGTCTGATAAAATTCTCATCACTCAGGAGGTGGTTCATTCTCTTATGGGGAAGAAGAGTCGGAAGGGTGGCATGATATGTAAAATTGACTTACATAAGGCCTATGACAGTATTTCTTGGCGTTTCTTGAAAGAAGTTTTGAATTTTTTCAACGTCCCAAGGGATTTGATTGAGCTTATTATGTTTTGTGTTACAAATATTGAGATTACAGTGATTTGGAATGGGGAGAGTCTGCCTGCTTTTCGGCCTGAGAGGGGACTCCGTCAGGGTGACCCTCTTTCACCATATCTTTTTATTCTTGTTATGGAGAGGTTATCACATATGATTCTTGAAACTGTGGAGTTGAAACTATGGAAACCTATTAAGGTTTCACAAGCTGGACCTGTTGTTTCCCATTTATTCTTTGCAGATGACTTGATGTTGTTTAATGTTGCAGAGGAAAATCAGGTTGCTGTGGTTAGGGATGTTTTATCTGACTTCTCATTAGCTTCTGGTCTCCATGTCAATCTAGAGAAGTCAAAGTTATGGGTTTCGCCGAATGTTCCACGTGTTAAGGCACATTTTTTGAGCAGGTTATGTGAAGTTCCATTAACATCGGAATTGGGTGTTTATTTGGGAGTGCCTATTATTCATGGCCGTGTCACAAAGAATACTTATAAGCATGTCATAGATCGAGTTCTAAATAAGCTGGCTAGTTGGAAAGGAAAAGTTTTGAGCTGTGCGGGTAGGAAGACTTTAATTCAATCTACCCTTAATTCTATTCCGATTTACACTATGCAGTTAGCTTTACTACCAATGTCGGTATGTAACCGGTTAGATCAGTGTAATCAGAATTTTCTGTAGAGTGGAGAGGCTGATAACTCGCATGGGCACTTAGTCTCTTGGGATCACATTTGCCGACCTAAAGGAAATGGTGGTCTGGGTTTGAGGAAAGCTAGAGTTTCTAATATAGCCTTGTTGGCAAAGACAAGCTGGAAATTACAAACTCGGCAAAGCAGCTTGTGTACAGAAGTCTTTCACAAGAAATATTTGAAGGGGAAGTCGTTTGTTGATGTTACTTCTTCTAATAGATGTTCTTCCACTTGGAGAGGTTTGCTCCAAACTCGTGAGTGTATAAGGCAAGGCACCCGATGGCGACTTGGCAATGCGATTACAACTAATTTTTGGATGGATTGGTGGGTGTCCCGTAGGCCTTTGACTGAATTGGTGCAAGGCGATGTGGCGAGTGTGGATAGGGAGGTTAGTGTTGCATCTTTTATTGATCATAAAGGGGATTGGAAGTTGGATTCAATTGCTTCACTTCTTCCACCTACGGTTAAAGATGAAATTCGAGCCACCCCTCTTTTTGTCTCGGCTTTGGAGGGCGATAGATGTGTATGGGGGTGGGATAACCATGGACAATTTTCTTCGAAAAGTGCATATGCCGCTTTGATGAATCATGAAGGTTTTGATGATTGCAAGGGTAGGTGTGTGTGGATATGGAAATTGCCTGTTCCAGAGCGGGTTAGATTCTTTTGTTGGCTATTATTTTTAAATAGTCTAAACACTTTAGAAATACTCCATCGTAAAGGAATTCTCATTGATCCCGTGTGTCGTTTATGCTCTGGAGGAGTGGAGTCGGCTGAGCATATATTTCGTTCATGCCCGTTTGCAAAGGGTATATGGGAGTGTGTTAGTCGACGTTTTGGTTGTGCTTGATGACTCTCATTTGTTTGGTGATTGGTTGTTCTCCAGTGGTGCTAAGCAATTTAAGGTACGTGATGGTTTTTATTGGCATTCCTTTTTTCCTCTCTTGCTTTAGGGTTTGTGGAAAGCTCGAAATGAGCTTGTTTTTAATGCGAAGGCTCCAGTAGCGGAACAGATTATTTCATATGCAGTGAAGCTTACAAAGGAGGCTGGCCAAGTGTTCTTTCCTAATAAGGTTTTGGCTGGTGCCTCGGGACACTTAGTTAAATGGCTTCACCCTCCTGATGGTTGTTTCTTGTTAAATTCGGATGGCTCTCGTCGGCATTCGGATAATCATACTTTAGCAGGAGGACTTATTCGAGATGCCTCTGGCAATTGGATAACATGCTTTATGGTTAATATTGGAGTTGCAAGCAACTTGGAGGCAGAACTATGGGGAGTACGTCAAGGTTTATTGCTTGCGAAAGAGCGGGGTTGTGCCCCTTTGATAGTGGAATTAGATGCAGCGGTGGTGGTACATTTTCTAAAACATCCTATGATTGATACACATCCTTGTTATACCTTGGTGCGTGATTGTCTGGAACTTATTAAGGGTGATTGGATTGTGGAGGTTCGTCCTATTCTTCGGGAGGGAAATAGGTGTGCTGATCGCTTGGCATTGTTGGCACATGAGGCGGATTATGGAGTCACGATGTGTATTGAGCCGCCTGATCAGATCCTACCACTGCTAAATGATGACCGGATCGGAGTTGGCACTCTAAGACCGTAGTCCTCGCCACCACTCTTTACTTTTCGTACTTTTGTAGAAAAAAAACAAAGGAAAAGTATCCTCCTCCCTACTTATGGGAACTTCTTTTACTATGAGTATATATTATATGGATAATTATTTGATACACTGGCAGTGTAAATTTTGGACTCCACAAGCGGGTTGTAGAATTAACACATGTTCATTTTCTGAATTAATTTAATTTTAAATATTTCAATCTAGTCCCTAGAGGACACATGTCACCCTTCAAGACCCGCTTGTGTAGTTTGCTAAACTCCACCGCCGGTGTATCATATATAAACCCATATTATATATATCAAGGATTACTTTTATTCTTATATTATATATAGTATATTATATATATATATATTTAGATATTATATATATATATTATTAGATTATATGGATTATTATATTATATGAAATATTTTATTATATATATTATATATATATACTATAATTAATAACAAATAAAAATAAA
>AWWV01010179.1:0-17450 GCA_001974805.1 Corchorus capsularis
ATATATATATATATATATATATATATATATATACACACACACACACACACATAAGTTAAAAAGGGCTTGATGCTCAAAATCCCCCTGAAGTATCACAAAAGGGACACTTTGTCTCATGTCATAACAGAATTCAGTGTTTTTTGCTGACCTGAAAATTCCATGTCAGCCAAAAAAGGATCCCACTTGGATTTTTATCCATTTCTGGAGGCTAAATAAGGTTGATATGGGATCCACTTTTAATTGGGGTGGAAATTCCACATCAGTAGACGACCTCGTGCTAAATTCTGTTAGACTATTACAATAGGGGGCAAAATATCCTTATTTCATACTTCATAGAGTAAAGTTGGGGAAAAAAAGATTAGGGCCAAAGTGTTACTTTTATGATACTAAAGGGGATTTTGGGCATTAGGCTTGAAAAAAAGGACTTAAATATAAATCAAATCATTTGAAACCGATCATTAATTATTTCACCTTGGTATTTTTGGTATTTTATATCTATATATATATATGTATTTTTGACTCCTTTTGGGGAGTTAATGTGCCAAGTTATCATTGTCCTTAATCCTTTTTAATCCTTTTAGAAAATTATAGAGTATACTATTCAATTCTACAACTTTAATTTGTTAAGGTTATTAATGTTATAATCAATTTTTTAACTATTCACTTCTACAACTTTAATTTGTAAAACGTGTATTACAAAATACATAATGAGAGTTAATGTGTGAATGAAATAGACAACATAACGTTAACTATTCATTAATGTTATTAACGTTATATCCCAACATTTCATTTGAAATTTAATTTGTTAATTATGGGCCCATTGAATATTAATATTAACGTTATATTCTTTTGCTCCATTATTTCTTAACGTTATATGATGATTATTATGAAATCTAATCAATTTCTTCACTATAAATTCATTCTTTTGTTTGTTTAATTCTTTGTTCCTCTTCATACTTTTATTTTCTTTAGGTTAATACTTTTGAGATTTTGTCCTCATATAATCTCAAAAATCTACCATTCCTATTATCTCTCTTTCCGTTCACCTATTATCCTATTCGAATTTCTACTATTTGCTCTCAATCCTCTCGCTTCTCAACATGAGGTAATTCTTTGAACCCATCTAAATGAATTCCGTATATATTTTCTTATATAGATTTATCTCATTTTTAACCCCCAAATAGTTTTGTAGCTTCCGGTGATTGCAATTTTATCAGCGAGTTAAATCCGACACGTGAAGATTGGAAGGTTAGGGTGAGAGTATGTCGGCTTTGGAATGTGTTCGACAATAGAGACATGGATAAGATTGATCGGACCAAAATTATGCATCTTTTTATGGTCATTTTCCTATGCTTTTTGGGTATTTTATGCTTGATTATGCCTTATATTTGGTATATTTGTGTTTATAGGTGTTAAAGTGAAGAAAAGTGCAAATCACCAATTTTGTATCTTTTTGGAGGCTTTTTGGATGATTATTTACACAAATATTTTCCAAGAACAATTTGGATGAAGAATGGAGCCAATATGATCGTGATTAAAGAACTTGAAGAGTCAATTTTATCATCATAAGATTGATTTTCAAGAGTTTGAAGCAAAGGAGCAAAGTTGAATTTCAAGGCAAGAAGACATGTCAAGTGGCGTTGGAGCACTGGAGCACATGGGGCGCGAGGCAAACCACATGGGGCGCCAAGCTTGCCGCATGGGCGCCCAGCGCCAGTCGGGCATGCCACCCAGCATCCATATAGGCACAGGCGACCTGGGGCCTGAGGCCAACGCCCTGGGCGCACAAGCCATCCACATGGGCGCCCAGGGGGAGTCGGGACATGAATCCGCGTGCGCCAGACAGCCATCGCGTGTCACTTCCTCTTGAAGCTTCTCCATTAGTTTCCAGATTTGGCGACCTTTCTGTATTTTGGCCATAACTTTTGATCCAGAACTCCATTTGAGGCGTATGAGTGGGCGTTGGAAAGCTAACTCCGAGAGCTACAACTTTTGTGTTTTAGTCGAAGCCCAGTTCGGACGTTTTCATGGATGAAAATTCCCCCGAAGTCAGCGGACAGAATCTGTCTTGGGCCTGTTTTGCGGGATTAACCAATTTGAGCCTAAAATTCTATTTGGATTAGCTTGAAGACTTGGAGAGCAGCCCAGCACGTCCTTAGAGTTTGTTTAAGCCATCTAAAGCTCTAAAATCAACCCTAGGCATCCCCTATAAATACCCATCTTTTCCTAGAACCCTACTAAGGAGGAGACACACAGGTTTTGTAGTTTGAGAGGTGGCAGCCGCCACCTCCCTTTTCTATTATCTTTCCCTCTTTGTTCTGTAAGTTTTCAATCATTCATGGATTGGAAACTTCAATCCATGAGTGGTTAAACCGTTATACTTCTTTTCCTTAGGAATTTTTGATCAATAAATCTTTGGTGAGACTTTTGTTCTTAATAATTTGATTTTTCCGTTTGAATATGTTTCTTATCTCTATACTTCATCTTATGTGTTTATGTTTTGATAGATTTGGATGGCCACCTTGTCTTGATAATATGAATGCTATAGTTAGATTCAAGTAGCTTGAGTCAAGTTAAAGTTGGTCCAAGTAACATTTGTAATTCTAGGAGTCCTAGGTTCAATGGGATATCAAACCTTGTTGAAATCTTTAGGCCGAGATGGAAATTGATGTATGCAAGTTTGGTATTGATTTCTCATGCATGTGGATAAGTAAAGCTTAATGCGTGTTCTAAGGGTTGAAATAGACCTGCAATTAGAATATTTGTGATTAATTGTCAGCGAGATGCGGGTTAATCTTTATAGCATGTAGGAATTAGCATTAAGTCTGTTCCTATACCAATTATTCAAATGGAGTTGTTTAAGATATTAAGAGGATTACTTTGTTTCAATGAAAGTTGATGTCTACGTCTTAGGCTATATACCGATTTGGGATGATTTATGATTCTTAATTGATTGCAATTTAATTCAAATTCATGTTTTGTGTCTATGATCCATGGTTTACTAGATCAAAATAATTACCTAAAGGAGAAGGCGTATGCTTTTAATTAGTTGTTTCTCTTAAATTGTTTTCTTAGTCATTAGTTTAGATTTATATAATTGTTTTCTTATTTAGTTTACCTACTATGAAAACCTATAAAAAATCCCCTTTGGTAAGATTTTCTTTTGTATAATTTAGCTTTGATTTGCTCCTACCTTCTCCGTGAATTCGACCCCTACTTGCCCTAACTAATAGCTATAGGTTTGTGGGGATTTATTTTGTGATTTGTTCAACGACCGATCACAATTTTGGCGCCGTTGCCGGGGAAGGAAGGAAGTAACAATAAATTGAAGACAAATTATTACCTAAGAATTTCTGACCCTTATCTTTTCTTTTTCGTTATTTTCTTTTTATTTTTCGTTTTAGTGCTAAATTTTTCTTTCTAGTATTTGTTCTCTAGGAGTTAGAACTTTGAGACAATGGAGCAATCACTTACTTTAAGGAAGTTGAATCTCAATTGTGAGATGAAGTCCCACTGTATTGATTATCTAGAGATGGATATGTCTTACGAAATAAAGCCAGGAGTGATCTCTTTGCTACCAATTTTTCATGGAAAACCCCACGAAAATCCTCATCAGCATTTGCAACGTTTTATCATCAAATGTGCTATGATTGGTAAGATGCCTTAAGAGCAAGCAAAGCTTCGAGTTTTTCCAATGACCTTGGAAGGTAAAGCGGAAGAATGGTTTTGGAGTCTGCCATCAAAGTTAATTACTTCTTGGAAGGAAATGGAGAGAGCATTCTTGAACCAGTATTTTCTAGAAGCAAAACGCGTCGATGTCAGAAGAAAAATCAATTCTTGTCGCCAACTACCTAATGAGAAGTGGTTTCAATATTGGAAAAGGTACAACAAGATTTGTGAAAGCTGCCCCTACCACAACATAAGCGAGGAACTCTTGATACAACAATTCTATGATGGATTGTTTTATGAAGATCGAGTCTACATTGATGCAACTAGTAGAGGTAGCTTGACATTCAAAACACCCAAGGAAGCAAGGAAGCTGCTCAACATCATGGCTGAGAACATTCATCAATTTAGCACATCAGAAGAGATTCTCAAGTCTAATGAGTCAGAGTTCGAATCATCAATGCGCAAATAGATGAAAGAAATGAAAGAGTTGGTGCATTCCCTCGCAACAAATAATCAGTTGCTTAGCAAGCAAGTTGCTGACCAACAAGACACCATTGCCAATTTGTTGCGCTATATGATTGCAAATCAAGGAGTGAATCATCACCAACAATCAATCTTGCAAACACCTTTGAACATGGCTCAAGGACAAGAGAACAACATGGAACTTGACAATGGATTGAACAATGCGCGAAGATATGGGATCAATTCGATGGGAATGGAAGACAATCAACCAAGGATTACAAAAGAGATGAAGGCACAAGAGGCCCCATTTCGTTTCTCTACACCACAAGTTAAGCCAGTTCTTCCTATCCCTGAAATGAGACCATCACCAACTGTTATACCCCATGTGCAAATGCTAAGTGATGAGGAGATTTCTGTGAAGAGCAAGGAGAAAGAGAAGTTTGATTTTGGGATAAATTCAGTTTCATCTCCAACAATTTCTCAAGATCCACCAAGGAAGAAAAGGGAACCAAAGAAGAAAATGATGCCACCCAATGATTGTCCAGCACCGTTTCCTCAATTACTTGAGCCACAAAAGACATGTAGTGAAGAGAGCCAACTCGATTCACCTCATAAGTGGAAGGTAAACATTCCTTTAGTTGCTACAATCAAACAAGTTCCCAAGGAAGAATGGAAGATGGTAGATGGATTGACTACACAAAGGGATCATGAGGTAGAAATTGAAGCTCCATCTTCATGGGAGGAACCAACTTATTCTGAACCAAGCACGATGGAAGGTTAATTTCATGAAATTGCTGTCCCAATCATGAAGGAAATTGAAGAGGTGTTAAGTAAAACAATGGATTTGGAATCACAAGGGCTTGATGCACAAGACCCCATTCAATTTTTCTTCAATGATGAAGATGATACCCCATTGATCGGTCGTCAGCAATCATAAAAATAATCCCAACAATTACTAACTATAAATAGCTAGGGCAAGTAGGGGTCGATCCCACAGAGAGATAGGTTATTATTCTTTTTCTTATTAAAAACAAAATAAATAAAGAGAATTTTGGAAGTAGAATTAAATTAAATCTAGCAAACAAATAAAATTAACTAAGAAAGCAATCAAGAAAATTAAAGAAAACAATTAATTAAAAAATCAGAGAATAAATTAAGAAAACAATTAAAGAAAACCCTCCAACATAGAATTAATCTCCCTCTTGACATAAATAACATGGATCATTGATATCTAATAATTATGAAAACCTTGGATAGCTTGTGGATTTAAATCCTAAATTACCTCAATTAGATAAATTTACCGTTCTAGGGCTTAATCTACCCCTTTTATTCTTTCAACAATCAATTACCGTTTTAGGGCTTAAAGATTGCTTAGGAACAAAGCATTAAGTACAAGTAATTTATGAACAAGTACAACAAGCAATTACTCACCCATTGATTCTTATCTCTCTTGGAAGGAAGTATTAGTTCTCCTCAAATTGCTACAAACAATTAAATATGAAGTATTAGTTCTAGACTTAATTTAGCTAATGTTAACCTAATTTATCAAGGTAGTGTCGACTCCAACCCATCAAAACAAGCAACATAGGATTAAAACAGAGATTTAAGAAATACCCAAAACAATTCTCATATATACGCACAAAATCTCACCATGATATAAGTCAAGAGATCAATTAAATTCTACATTGGAGAAAAGAAAAGGATTACTTACTCATGAATTGAGTGAGCATCCACAAATAAGAAGAAGAAAACTTATCTAAGGATGAAGAAGAAGAGGGGGGGGGGGGGGGCGGCTCCAAGAATTTTTCCTCCAAATCTTCAAGCAATTCTACAATATATTTTTCTAAAGAAAGAATACATAAAAACCTAGACCTAAGGTGGCTATTTATAGGTGAAAAATAACTTAAAGACTCCTATTAGAATTAGGATAGGACTCTAGGACGTTCTAGGGGCTGACTTGGTCTCCAAGTTGGCTTAAAAGTCTTCCTAAGGTCAAAATCCAAGTGAAAGTAGGATCCTGAAATTTCCAGAAATCGCACAGCAACTTCGACATCAGTTTTGGGCTTGAAAACGGCAGAACTGGGCTTTGGACTTCAAAGGAAAGTTGTAGATCTTGGAGTTAGCTTTCCAATGGCTACTCATGGGCTTAAAACGAATATCTGAGCAGAAAGTTATGACATTTTTACCAAGACTACGCTGAATCCTAATCCAACTAGGACTAGTTACGAGAAATTACGGGATTTGGATATTCTTTTGGATTTATGGAGCATAAATTGAGATTTTAACTCCAATTATGACCTTATATGGGCTGAGCATAATCCCATATAAAATATCCAAGATTCCTTAACTTTCAGGCTTCTTCTGGGCTTGGCTTCAATCCTTCGCAATTAAAACTCAAATCTTCAATTCTTGCTCCTTGAAATAATTATTCAATGATCTTCAAGTCTTCAAATTATTTTCAAGAAATCTTCAAACACGAATTTCGAATCTCCAAATCTATACTCAAAATTACTTTGCTCTTATCTGTGTAAAAAGTCATCAAAATAGCTCCAAAAGTAGTGAAATTAACAAATTCTCACTTTCACATCTCATAAAGACTCAAAACACAAATGTTAACAAAATAAGGTAAATTAGAGCATAAATAGACCCAAAAACATAGAAAAATAGCCATAAAAATATGGTTGTTTTTGGCTCGATCATAAATTCCCCCACACTTGAACTTTGCTAGTCCCTTAGCAAAATCAATGTGTAAGTTAATCAAAATCAATTTTTTCAAAAGAATCAATTTGACTTCACACATATATCAAAGAATCAATTCAATCATGAAATCAAAATAACAAAGAACAATAACAATACTTAACCCAAAGATCAAGAAATAGCAAGCATCATCATTCTTAAGTAGCCATAATCAAAGTAGATCTAATCACTCACCATTCTTCACATCTTATAACTACTTCTCTCTATAGGCTTGCATCTTCATCTTTCTCTCCATTACTCAAAAGATTACAATATCATAAATAAATCAAGGGTTCATGTGGGTTATAATAGTTTTCAAGGGTAATTGATTTTAGAAAACTGAGGTTACTAACCTCTGAAGTGTTCATGTTTTAGGGGTTACTAACGCCCTTTATTTATTTGAGGCTACTAGCACTCTTAGAAGGACTCCTTCTATTTATTAAAGAGGGACAATATTTCTGCTATTCCATGTCTCTTATCCTCTTCCCAAGGGTTACTAACTCCTTTTGTTAAAGAGAAGAGTGACAACAATGGAAAAGTTTTTTTTTTTAGCAGAAATACCTCTTCTCCTCTTGCATGAAAGCACTTCTTTTATGAAAACATTTTTAAATTACCCTTTATATAGATAGTCCCCCACACTTATTCTTGACAAATCTATAACATGCTTTCTTAATTGTAACTTCAATCAAGCTTCAACACAAGTTCTAGAAATAGATAATCATAAAAGCAATGAATGGATAAGATTATATCACACACTCCAATTATACCTAATTCTAAGAAATCAAACAACACGCTATAAATCAATCTATGAATAAAGCATTATTAAAAATTCTAAGTATTCATCAATCATAATTAAAACAATAACTCAATATATGCAAGAAAAATAAAAAAGTTTGAAAAATTTCGAAATTTTGTCTTCCAAAATCAATTTTGTCGAAAAACTTTTTCAAAAATTGGGGAAATAAAAGATCAATCCATAAACAATCCAAATCCTATCCTAGGTTCTCATGCAATCAAAAACTAACATATGACTCAATTATTCACCCATATCAAGTAATCACGCCCCCACACTTTGTAGACACCCTTTTTAGTCTTATATCCTTTAATCTATGCAATTTAAGGTCATTTTCAAATTCATTTTGGATATTTGGGCAATTAGTGGGATATTGGGACTAATTTTGCTAACTTATTACATCTCTTTATTTGATTGCATTTAAAAGGTAACAATAAAAATTAAAAAAAGGGGTATAGCAAAATTGTCACTAGCAATTTTATTATTTTAATTCTTGATAGATTTTGTTTTCCATATTGGGCTTTAATTCTAATTCTACATATGGGCCTTTGTTGTTTTGGATCACCTTTGTGGTTCCTTAGTTGGGCCTTATCCTTTCATTTGATTTGGTTGAACCCAATTGGCCTTGGGCTTCATAATTACCCTTGGACTTATTATGACTTGAAAGTTTAAAATGCAAATTGATAGCAAATTTTGATTAGAGAGAAATGCAAAAGAATAATAATAATAATAGTACAAAAGTAGTATGGCTTAACGCCAAATATGTATACAGATTACATACAAGCAGATTATAGACTAAATAAAGCTTAAGAGGTGATCACATGATTCCATTCTCCCTCATTCCTCTCCATAATCAGTTAATTCCTATAATCTTAAGTCTTCAATCCCCTATAAAACAGAATTCAGAGCAAGGTCAGTAGCAATTTAGCAAAAAGAAAGGGGTTTAATTGGTGCTAAAGACAGCTTCAGAACACTTATCTTTTTTGGACATGGGGGACCAAGCTGGGATGGTCCCCCTCGCCACATCAGCAACTGCAGTACACCATGGGAGACAAAGCAGGGGGGATTTACAGCCATTAAACACAAGAAACAAAATAAAAAAGGATTAGCAAAATGTTAAGCAGAACTTGCCGACCAAGTTTTGCAAAACTCAGAGTTGGTCTCAAGGAAGAATCCAGTGAGCAAGCAAGCACAATTCAAAATCAAAAGAGCATATCTGAGCCATTGAGACTGGATATTAAGTAAAGTAACACCATCTAAAGGACAGTAAAGGAGGAAATATTACAAGCCCAAAAGCAGAGAGTACAACAAAAAAATAACCCAAATAAGTGTGTATTGCACACTTAAACATGCTGCAGACACATGCACACACAAGGCAGGCACAAGCAATAAACCATTCAGGTGGAAGCAAAAAGCCAAGTCATCACAGCAGAACCATAGACCAACTAGCTTTTGCCATTTCGGCACACAAGGACAAGACACAATGCCATGTCAGTTGCCACAATGCCATTTACAGAGTCATCAGGTGCATGTGCAAACAAGATAGCAGGAATCTTGAAAGCATCAGCAGCCATAGGATTAGGGTACAAAGTAGGTCAAAGGAACATATGTCATCAGAGGAAGGAGTCACATGGATTCAAAATCAGTACACATGACATGCTCAAGCCAACACAGTGACAAGCAGGAATCAAAGGGGTGTATAGAAAACCAAGACATCAGTAAGCACAGAAGATTACTACATGGGTAATACACATCAGCAAACAATTCATCCAACCTTTAGCCAATCAAAAGCCAGCAAGGGTGCTCAAAAAACAGATTTTCTTTCCAACCATAGATGAAAAATAGAAACTAATCCTAGCCTTCCATTTTCCTAGAACCAACCACCGTATAAGGCCCCTCTCTTCCATTCCTAAAGCACGGATTCCTAGAAAAAACCCTAACCTTCTTTTTTTTCACAGCAAACATAGAGACCAAAAACCCTAGCCATTTTCATCTTCCACACACAGACAAAAAAAACATACAAGGAAAAACCTCCCTTTCACAGATCAACAGTAACAGAAAAGCAAAAAAAACTAATAAAAAAAAACTCAGTTTTCTTTTTACCTTGGCAGAGTCCCTTCTTTTTGTTAAGTTCTTCACCCTCGTTCACCCTTTAGTTTCCTACCAAGAAAAGCAAAAAAAAACATTAGCCTTCCTCATAACCCGATTAGGTTTTTTCATTTCAGTCTTGTTTCTTTTCAAAATTTTCGTCGGTGAAAGGAAGAGTAAGAGGGAGAAAGCGATTTACTGAGAGAGGAGAACCACCAGACGTTTGGTTTTTCCGGTTGAGAGGCTTGAAGTAGGTTCGGTAAATCCTAGATCTAGGAGATTCCGTCGAGATTTGGAGGAAATTAGCACCGATGCTGGACTTAGGAGGAAGAGGAGATCATTTCGGAGGAGGTTGAAGGGCAACTGACGTCGCCGGCAGCTCAGACACGGCGGCGCCACCATCACTGAACTTTCCGGTGAAGGAGGCTGCGGAAGGTAAGAGAATTAGGATTTTGTTTTTTTGTATTTTTATGTTTTAATGTGTTATATATAGGCATGACGTATGTAGGGTTTTAATTTGCTATTTTAGGTTGCACTTTAGTTAGTTATTCAATTAGACCCCTGAAAGTTCTACACTTATGTTGATTAAGGGCCTGATTTCAGTTTTTTTTTTCTTCAAATAGGTTCTGTTTTAGGTCGATTAGGCCCAAAGGTCAGTTAATTTGCCCTTTTAAATGCACAAAGTTTGGCCCGTTTTCAATAAGGTTTCAGTATTGGTCTGATTTGGTCCTTTGGGTTTTAATTTCATCCAGTTGGGTCCTTGCTAATTTAGTCTGATGATATTAACATTATTTAATTAGTTTAAATTGATCTTTGGTAAAAAATAATAAATATATATATATATATATATATATGTGTGTACTTTGAATGGATTAATACGAAATTAATAAATAAAAATAATAATCCTATTTAGGAATTAGCATGTCAAGTCATTTTGTTTAAAAATTAATTAAGGGTGGGTTGAGTTATTTGGTTGACTCTAGGATATATGTATATATATATTAAGCAAATGCTAAATTCATATGGAAAATAAAATAGGGTTTATTCAAGTTTTAAGTTGGGTCTTTAGTATGATAAGTTTAAAGAGGAGTTTTCCCTTAGGGATTAGTCTTAGTCACTAATTGGTAAGTTAGAATTGGAGGAAAGTGTTTTAGTTTTGAGATTAATTGAGACTAAATAATAGAGTGAAATGGTATTGGGCTTTAAGCTTTGCAAAAGGGTTATTTTTCCTAGTTTGGGCCTTGTTACTTATTTTGTTTTGTCTTAATTTCTCTTGATGGGCTTTGTATGCTATTTTGGGTCTTATTGTTTTTGGGGTTTGATTTTGAGTTTGGGCTTGTAGTTAGGTCTATAACTAAAGTTTTTGAAATAAATTTAGTTTTTAGTAGTTTGAGGAATTAATCGATAAATTTGGATACACGTGCATCCATGTTTAAATTTCTTAAATGTTGTTGATATCCTGTTCATTTGGCTAAGAATAAATGAATTCCGATGATGGAATAACCGGCTGAAACGTTGACAGCATTCTCCGTTTCAACCTGGGTTTCATAGGCTTGAAGTATTCGTTTGGGGGTCTTACCAATCAAGTGGAAGGCTCCTAAACGATGCTTCTCGTATAATCACTCGGTAAATTGGCATTTTCAACCGGAAATCATGCATCATGTGCATTCATGCATCTAGAGTTAGACTCAGTTTTTTTAATTGTTAAGGAAATATCTCAAAAATTGGAAATTGCAAAGGAATTAATAAAGTTAGTTTCTTTTAAGTCTTTAAAAGTAAAATTCAAGGAATAATCAAGGTCAAAACTCAAGAAGAAAGAAAATTAGTCAACTTAATTCAATGTAATTAAGTAAATTGGTAATTTGGTAAATAACTTAATTCAGTGTAATTAAGTAAAGTGGTAATTTGGTAAACAACTTAATTCGGTGTAATTAAGTAAATTGGTAATTAATTTAATTCGGTGCAATTAAGTAAATTGGTGATTAAATTAAGTAATTTGGTAAACAGCTTAATTCGGTGTAATTAAGTAAATTGGTAATTAATTTAATTCGGTGCAATTAAGTAAATTGGTGATTAAATTAAGTAATTCGGTAAACAACTTAATTCGGTGTAGTTAAGTAAGGCCCCGTTTGGTAGACCGTTTGGGGCCGATTGGGTCGGTTAGTGCCCCAAACGGCCTACCAAACATTTTTTTCCGGTGGGATCAGTTGGCCTCCATTAACACATGTTTTGCAACCACCGAGAATATTCTCATCTGTACAGTAACAAATTTTATCTGTACAGTAACAAATCTAACACGTACAGTAACCAATTTTACTCCCAGCGAACCAATCTCACCGGTGTACCAAACAGGGCCTAAATTGGTAATTAATTTAATTCGGTACAATTAAGTAAATTGGTGATTAAATTAAGTAATTTGGTAAACAACTTAATTCGGTGTAATTAAGTAAATTGGTAATTTGGTAAACAACTAAACTCGGCGAAATTAAGTAAACCATCAAATTAAGTAACTTGGTAATTAACTTAACTCAGTGTAGTTAAGTAAATCAGTAACTGGCTTAATTTGGTGAAATTAAGTAAATAAATGGCTTAATCTAGTAGTCGATTAAGAATCAAGGAAAAATAATCAGTGAATAAAAGAGCTTAATGGCATGAGATTATTAAAAACGAGTAACAACCAAAATAGAAACCCATAATTAAGTCTAGACTATTCAGTGTCGTCTTTTGACGGGCGTCGTGGGGGTGCTAATCCTTCCCCACGCGTACCCGACTCTCGAACCTTTAGGACTCTGGTTAGAAGGCCGTTTATTAGGTTTAGTGTTACCTTCGCCAAGCTTAGGTTAACATTAGGCTTAATAATCTGATAGGTGGCTAATCACACCTAGGTTAAAAAAAAAAAAAATTAGTGGCGAATCCGTAGCTTAGTTTTTAGTTCTTAAGTCGTTCAGCGGTAGGGTTCGGACCCCGGACCCGGTCGTTGCGACACACTTAAAATTCACATTGTCCTCAATGTAAAAGCAATCAAGAAATTAATTCATGTAAAGGTAGCTTACCAAAAATAAAGAGAAAAAGTTCAAGAAGCATACCTGGATAGCTTTAAAAAGAGGGAAGGAGAGGTGCCTTAATATAGTGATAAAATCTAAAGAGAATAGTTAGAAACATACCTGAAATAGGAGTCCCTTACCTATTAGGATTGGTGGCACGGAATTGGCGCGGCATGGAACGGGTGGATATGCAGAATGTCCGGTCCTAGCTTGGTGTTGACTCGGCTGCGTCTTGGTCTAGCGCGGAGTGGTCTGGCAGTGGCGCGACATCAGGCTGGCCTGGCGCGGCATTGGCCTGGTCATACCCGGGCTATAGCTCGGGTTGGTGCGGCATGTACCGAGCCATGACCGGTCATGGTTCCTTGCCTCTTTTTTTAAAAAAAAAAATAAAAGAAAAATAGTAAAAACTTAAAATTGATGGGTTGCCTCCCAACAAGCGCTTGTTTAAAGTCATTAGCTCGACTTTCCCTTTCTTCAATCTCAAGTTGGAAGATAAATTGGATCTTCCAATTTAATTTCTTCAATGGAAAGTGTTGGCATTGGCTCGAAGAAAGGCTTGAGTCTTTGTCCATTGACTTTGTTTTGCACCTTGGTTTCTGGATTCTGAATATCGACAGCTCCATTAGGATAGACTTTGACTATTTCATAAGGTTCTCGCCATCTTGTTCGTAATTTTCCAGGAAAAAGTTTCACTATGTTGTTGTACAATAGAACCTTTTGACCTTCATGAAACGATCTTCGCAAAATTCCTTTGTCATGTAACGCCTTGGTCTTCTCCTTGTAGATCCTTGAATTCTCATATGCTTCATTCCTTATTTCTTCAAGTTCTTGTAATTGCAGCATCTTTTGAATTCCAGCTTTGTCAAAGTCGAGATTGCATTGCTTTACTGCCCACCATGCTTTGTGTTCTATCTCAACAGGAAGGTGACACAGCTTACCAAACACAATTCGGTATGGGGACATACCAAGTGGTGTCTTGTAAACTGTACGATAGGCCCATAAAGCATCTCCTAGTCGCATACTCCAATCTTTTCTTTGAACATTAACTGTCTTCTCCAAAATCAGCTTCACTTGACGATTAGATACTTCAGCTTGACCACTGGTTTGAGGATGATATGAATTAGACACCTTATGGCTGACTCCATATTTTTCGACTAATGCCTGCACAATCTTGTTGCAGAAGTGAGTTCTACGATCACTGATAAGGAGTCTTGGTATCCCAAATCGATGAAGAATATTATTCTTCAAGAATTTGACCACTGTTCTGGCATCATCCTTTTCCGTAGCAATAGCTTCAACCCATTTAGAAACATAGTCCACAGCTAGAAAAATGTAGTTTTTCTTTTCTGATGGAGGAAATGGTCCCATGAAATCAATCCCCCATACATCGAAAACTTAAGCAACGAATATAGCTGATTAAATCATTTGGTTCCTCTTCGACATGTTTCAAACCATCTGACAGCATGGACAAGTCTTGCAGAATTCATAGGAATCTTTAAATATTTTAGGCCAATAGAATCCGCAATCCAAAATCTTCCTTGCTGTCTTCTTGTGTCCAAAGTGGCCTCCACATTCATAGCTGTGGCAAAACTTCAAAACAGATTGAATCTCATTATCAGGGATGCATCTCCGTATTACTTGGTCAGAACCATATCTATATAAATATGGATCATCCCAAAGATAATACTTAGCATCACTTATGATCTTCAACTTGGCTCCTTTGCTAAGATCTAGGGGAAGGCGACGAACAACCAAGTAATTGATAATATCAGCATACCAGGGAAGTTGAGAAACGCCAAACAGGTCTTCAAAGGGTAGTACTTCATTGATTGCAGTCTCTTCTTCCTTACCTTCAATTCTGCTTAGATGATCAGCAACGACGTTTTCTGCTCCCTTCATATCCTTTATTTCGATATCAAACTCTTGAAATAACAAAAGCCATCGCATAAGCCTAGCTTTTGCTTCTTTCTTTGACATGAGATATCTCAATGCAGCATGATCGGAGTAGATTATCACCTTAGATCCCAAGATGTATGGACGAAACTTCTCCAATGCAAAGACAACATCAAGCATCTCTTTTTCTGTGGTGGTGTAGTCTTCTGAGCAGCATCTAGAGTTCTTGAAGCATAATAGATAACATGTGGTACCTTGTCTACTCTCTGACCTAGAACAGCTCCAATAGCGATGTCACTTGCATCACACATGATCTCGAACGGTAGTTTCCAATCAGGCGGCTTCACAATTGGAGTGGTGGTGAGTGCAGTCTTCAATTTGTCGAATGCTTCTTTGCAATCATCTCCAAATTTGAACTCTACATCTTTCTAAAGTAGTCGACACATGGGTGTTGAAATCTTTGAGAAATCCTTGATAAATCTTCTATAGAATCCAGCATGGCCTAAGAATGAGCAGATATCCTTGACACATGTTGGATAAGGCAGGTTCTGGACAACATCGACCTTGGCTTTGTCGACTTGCATCCCTTCTTTGGATACTACATGGCCTAGAACAATGCCTTGTTCTACCATGAAGTGGCATTTTTCGGCATTTAGTACCAATTTGGTTTCAACACACCTTTTCAAGATGAGTTCTAGATTATTAAGGCATTGATTGAAGTTATCTCCATAGACTGTGAAATCGTTCATGAATACTTCCATCTTATTTCCCACATAATCTTGAAAGATGCTCATCATACACCTTTGAAAAGTCGCAGGTGCATTGCATAAACCAAAAGGCATTCTTGTATAGGCATACGTACCAAAAGGGCATGTAAAGGTGGTCTTCTCTTGATCTTCAAGCGCAATTGGAATCTGGAAGTATCCTGAATATCCATCCAGAAAACAGTAGTAGGATTTGCAAGCTAATCTCTCCAGCATCTGGTCTATGAACGGCAATGGAAAGTGGTCTTTCTTTGTGGCGGCATTCAACTTTCTGTAGTCGATACATACTCTCCATCCATTCTGCAGTCTTTGAGGAACAAGCTCTCCATCCTTGTTTTCTACGACGGTGAATCTAGACTTCTTTGGAACTACTTGGACAGGACTGACCCATTTACTATTTGATATAGCATAAATGAGACCAGCTCCAAGTAATTTGAGAACTTCTTCTTTGACAACTTCTGTAAGGTTTGGATTTAGTCTTCTTTGTGGTTGTCGAACTGCTACTGCATCATCTTCTAGTCGAATCCTATGCATGCATACAATAGGACTTATCCCTTTTTATATCAGCTACAGTCCTATCCAATGGCTTCCTTGTACTCCTTCAACACTCGGATTAGTTGTTCTTCTTGTAAATTATTCAATTTACATGAAATAACAACAGGCAGGGTCTCTTTGTCTCCAAGGAAAACATGCTTCAGGCCTTCAGGAAGTGGTTTCAGCTTGACTTCAGGAGGTTGAATGATAGATGGCATGGGCTTAGGCGTCGGTTCCAATTGAACATAGGAAACTGATGTCTTTTCTTCAACAACAAGAAGTGTCTCCAAATCTCTGATGGTTTCCGCAACATCTTCAGGCGTTAGGACTTCTACTTCATTGATTTCTTCTTCAACCAGGCTCTTTGTAAGGACCAATTCAAGTTCATCTTCATGGTGAAGTTATTGAACTTGAGCAGAACAAACATCAATTGCATCAATAGCACAGATGGAATGGATCTCAGCAGGAGATTTCATGGCTTCATTTATGTTGAATTCAATAATTTCACCATCAAATTCCATGCTGAGTTTTCCATCTTGCATGTCAAGTTTTGTTCTGGTTGTGGATAGAAAGGGCCTTCCTAACAGCAGCGGCATATGAGGGAGATAAAGGTCATCTTCACTCATCTTCAGGACATAGAAATCTGCAGGAAAAACAAAATCTCCTATCTGCACTAAAACATTCTCAACTAATCCCTCAAGCTTAATGTTAGTTCTATCAGCAAATTGCACAATAAGATCAGTTTTAGTCATAGGTTCTATTTTCAATTGTGAATAAATAGAAAAAGGCATAATATTAATTGGAGAACCAAATTCACACATGGCTTTTTCTATCTTATTCTTTCCTATTTTACAAGGAATAGAAAAAGATCCTAGATCTTTGCATTTATGATTCAATTTTCTCTGATATGCAGCAGATATATTCTCATTCATGCAAGCAAATTTTTCAGAAAACTTACTCTTAGTGGTTCATAATTCTTTGAGAAAAGAAGCGTACCTGGGCACTTTTGCAATTTCATCAAACAAAGGAATATTTACCTCTGATTGCCGAAGTGAATTTAGTTGACTTGCAAACCTTTGAGGAAACGGTGGTGGATCATGAATGGCCTCCATCTCTTTCATCCATCCAGATTTTGATTGAGGTCGAGAAGCTTTTGGTGAAGAAAGTTGATCTTCTTTGCTTTTGGTTGAAGTCTCCTTATTTACTTGCATTGACTTTTCGCATACAGCAACTGGTGGTGGTGTAACAGGGAGGATAGGTGCTGGAAGTGATGATATCGCAAGTGGGGATGCAACATCAGGCAATTCCATCTTTTGTGCATACCATTGTTGAGTTTCTTCAATAGCATTGATTCCACATCCATGTATGTTCTTATTCATATGCCTTTGCGGTACATGTGAGACGATTTGGGTAGACGCTCGTGACTGGATATTCATGAAGTCGGCAAACATCTTTGCTAGATTTCCA
>AWWV01010180.1:0-40260 GCA_001974805.1 Corchorus capsularis
GGTGCGAGGCGAATCAAAGCCGAGCGGGGCCTGGCAGTGGCGCGGACTAGGGCGCGCTGGCGCGAGCTGCTGCTACTGGTGCTGCGCGGCATGCTGGTGCTACCCCGGCCTGGTGCGGTGCTAGTTGAGTCATGGCCTGGGCAATGCGCAGGCTATGGCTTGGTTATCCAGGCTGTTTGCGCGGCATGGCCAAGCAGTGGCCTGGGCTGGAACGAACTGCTGCATGGCTCGGGTAAGGGCACGAGACATGGCCTGGCTTGGTAACGATGCTGCCGAGCTTAGGTGCTGCCTTGTGCCGCGGTAATGCCGAGTCATTACCGGCCATGTATGGTGGCTGCCTTGGTAATAGCCAAGCAATGGCATGAAGATGGTGCGGTATTGCCGAGCCATGGCCGGCTATGCTTAGCCTACTAACCGAGCTACAACCGGTTGTGCATGGTCTAAGGCTTAATGTTTGGTACTTCTTACTCCATGGATAAATTCTCTTCAATTTAATGAAGAAAATTCATAAAACCTAAGAATAAAAAAAATGAAAATTAAAATTGGGTTGCCTCCCAACAAGCGCTTGTTTAAAGTCATTAGCTCGACTTTCCCTTTCTTTAATCTCAAGTTGGAAGATAAATTGGATCTTCCAATTTAATTTCTTCAATGGAAAGTGTTGGCATTGGCTCGAAGAAGGGCTTGAGTCTTTGTCCATTGACTTTGTTTTGCACTTTGGTTTCTGGATTCTGAATATCGACAGCTCCATTAGGATAGACTTTGACTACTTCATAAGGTCCTCGCCATCTTGTTCGTAATTTTCCAGGAAAAAGCTTCACTCTGTTGTTGTACAACAGAACCTTTTGACCTTCATGAAACGATCTTCGCAAAATTCCTTTGTCATGTAACGCCTTGGTCTTCTCCTTGTAGATCCTTGAATTCTCATATGCTTCATTCCTTATTTCTTCAAGTTCTTGTAATTGCAGCATCTTTTGAATTCCAGCTTTGTCAAAGTCGAGATTGCATTGCTTTACTGCCCACCATGCTTTGTGTTCTATCTCAGCAGGAAGGTGACACAGCTTACCAAACACAATTCGGTATGGGGACATACCAAGTGGTGTCTTGTAAACTGTACGATAGGCCCATAAAGCATCTCCTAGTCGCATACTCCAATCTTTTCTTTGAACATTAACTGTCTTCTCCAAAATCAGCTTCACTTGACGATTAGATACTTCAGCTTGACCACTGGTTTGAGGATGATATGAATTAGACACCTTATGGCTGACTCCATATTTTTCGACTAATGCTTGCACAATCTTATTGCAGAAGTGAGTTCTACGATCACTGATAAGGAGTCTTGGTATCCCAAATCGATGAAGAATATTATTCTTCAAGAATTTGACCACTGTTCTGGCATCATCCTTTTCCGTAGCAATAGCTTCAACCCATTTAGAAACATAGTCCACAGCTAGAAAAATGTAGTTTTTCTTTTCTGATGGAGGAAATGGTCCCATGAAATCAATCCCCCATACATCGAAAACTTAAGCAACGAATATAGCTGATTAAATCATTTGGTTCCTCTTCGACATGTTTCAAACCATCTGACAGCATGGACAAGTCTTGCAGAATTCATAGGAATCTTTAAATATTTTAGGCCAATAGAATCCGCAATCCAAAATCTTCCTTGCTGTCTTCTTGTGTCCAAAGTGGCCTCCACATTCATAGCTGTGGCAAAACTTCAAAACAGATTGAATCTCATTATCAGGGATGCATCTCCGTATTACTTGGTCAGAACCATATCTATATAAATATGGATCATCCCAAAGATAATACTTAGCATCACTTATGATCTTCAACTTGGCTCCTTTGCTAAGATCTAGGGGAAGGCGACGAACAACCAAGTAATTGATAATATCAGCATACCAGGGAAGTTGAGATACAGATAACAGGTCTTCAAAGGGTAGTGCTTCATTTAATTGCAGTCTCTTCCTTTTCCCTTGCCCTTTCAATTCTGCTTAGATGATCAGCTACAACGTTCTCTGCTCCTTTCTTATCCTTGATTTCGATATCAAATTCTTGAAATAACAAAAGCCATCGCATAAGCCTAGCTTTTGCTTCTTTCTTTGACATGAGATATCTCAATGCAGCATGATCGGAGTAGATTATCACCTTAGATCCCAAGATGTATAATCGAAACTTCTCCAACGCAAAGACAACGGCAAGCATCTCTTTTTCTGTGGTGGTGTAATTTTTCTGAGCAGCATCTAGAGTTCTTGAAGCATAATAGATAACATGTGGTACCTTGTCTACTCTCTGACCTAGAACAGCTCCAATAGCGACGTCACTTGCATCACACATGATCTCGAACGGTAGTTTCCAATCAGGCGGCTTCACAATTGGAGTGGTGGTGAGTGCAGTCTTCAATTTGTCGAATGCTTCTTTGCAATCATCTCCAAACTCGAACTCTACTTCCTTCTGAAGCAATCTACACATAGGTGCTGAGATCTTTGAAAAATCCTTGATAAATCTTCTGTAGAATCCAGCATGGCCTAAGAATGAACGGATATCCTTGACACAAGTTGGATAAGGCAGGTTCTGGACAACATCAACCTTGGCTTTGTCGACTTGCATCCCTTCTTTGGATACCACATGGCCTAGAACAATGCCTTGTTCAAAAGGGCATGTAAAGGTGGTCTTCTCTTGATCTTCAAGCGCAATTGGAATCTGGAAGTATCCTGAATATCCATCCAGAAAACAGTAGTAGGATTTGCAAGCTAATCTTTCCAGCATCTGGTCTATGAACGACAATGGAAAGTGGTCTTTCTTTGTGGCGGCATTCAGCTTTCTATAGTCAATACATACTCTCCATCCATTCTGCACTCTTTGAGGAACGAGCTCTCCATCCTTGTTTTCTACGACGGTGAATCCAGACTTCTTTGGAACTACTTGGACAGGACTGACCCATTTACTATCTGATATAGCATAAATGAGACCAGCTCCAAGTAATTTGAGAACTTCTTCTTTGACAACTTCTGCAAGGTTTGGATTTAGTCTTCTTTGTGGTTGTCGAACTGCTACTGCATCATCTTCTAGTCGAATCCTATGCATGCATACAATAGGACTTATCCCTTTTATATCAGCTACAGTCCATCCAATGGCTTCCTTGTACTCCTTCAACACTCGGATTAGTTGTTCTTCTTGTAAATTATTCAATTTACTTGAAATAACAACATGCAGGGTCTCTTTGTCTCCAAGGAAAACATGCTTCAGGTCTTCAGGAAATGGTTTCAGCTTGACTTCAGGAGGTTGAATGATAGATGGCATCGGCTTAGGCATCGGTTCCAATTGAACATAGGAAACTGATGCTTTTTCTTCAACAGCAAGAAGTGTCTCCAAATCTCTGACGGTTTTTGCTACATCTTCAAGCGTCAGGACTTCTGCTTCATTGATTTCTTCTTCAACCAGGCTCTTTGTAAAGGACCAATTCAAGTTCATCTTCATGGTGAAGTGATTGAATTTGAGCAGAACAAACATCAATTGCATCAATAGCACAGATGGAATGGATCTCAGCAGGAGATTTCATGGCTTCATTTATGTTGAATTCAATAATTTCACCCTCAAATTCCTTGCTGAGTTTTCCATCTTGCATGTCAAGTTTTGTTCTGGCTGTGGATAGAAAGGGCCTTCCTAGCAGCAGCAGCATATGAGGGAGATAAAGGTCATCTTCACTCATCTTCAGGACATAGAAATCTGCAGGAAAAACAAAATCTCCTATCTGCACTAAAACATTCTCAACTAATCCCTCAAGCTTAATGTTAGTTCTATCAGCAAATTGCACAATAAGATCAGTTTTAGTCATAGGTTCTATTTTCAATTGTGAATAAATAGAAAAAGGCATAATATTAATTGGAGAACCAAATTCACACATGGCTTTTTCTATCTTATTCTTTCCTATTTTACAAGGAATAGAAAAAGATCCTAGATCTTTGCATTTATGATGCAATTTTCTCTGATATGCAGCAGATATATTCTCATTCATGCAAGCAAATTTTTCAGAAAACTTACTCTTAGTGGTGCATAATTCTTTGAGAAAAGAAGCGTACCTGGGCACTTTTGCAATTTCATCAAACAAAGGAATATTTACCTCTGATTGCCGAAGTGAATTTAGTTGACTTGCAAACCTTTGAGGAAACGGTGGTGGATCATGAATGGCCTCCATCTCTTTCATCCATCCAGATTTTGATTGAGGTCGAGAAGCTTTTGGTGAAGAAAGTTGATCTTCTTTGCTTTTGGTTGAAGTCTCCTTATTTACTTGCATTGACTTTTCGCATACAGCAACTGGTGGTGGTGTAACAGGGAGGATAGGTGCTGGAAGTGATGATATCGCAAGTGGGGATGCAACATCAGGCAATTCCATCTTTTGTGCATACCATTGTTGAGTTTCTTCAATAGCATTGATTCCACATCCATGTATGTTCTTATTCATATGCCTTTGCGGTACATGTGAGACGATTTGGGTAGACGCTCGTGACTGGATATTCATGAAGTCGGCAAACATCTTTGCTAGATTTCCACATTGAGTAGTTAATGAGGATATAGAATGATCAGTTCGATCTACAAATTCTTTCAACTCCTTACGGATTTCTGATATCACTGATTCCTTTGTTGTGTCGACTTCATTAGTTGTGCTGAATTGGTGAATGTTCTCAGTCATGGTGTTGAGCAGCTTCCTTGCTTCTTCAGGGATTTTGAGTGTAAAACTCCCTCCACTTGCAGAATCAACATACATTCGATCGTCATAGAGTAATCCATCATAGAAATTCTGGATCAGAAGTGCTTCACTCAGGTTGTGGTAGGGGCAGCTTGCACAGATCTCATTGTACCTTTCCTAGTATTGGTGCCACTTCTCGTCACGTAGTTGTTGACAAGTAGTGATTTTCTTTCTGACATCAGCGCGCTTTGCTTCAGGGAAAAACTTGTTCAAAAATACTGCCTCCATTTTCTTCCAAGAATTTATGGATTTTGATGGTAGACTTATGAACCAGTGTCTCGCTTTTCCTTCTAATGTCAAAGGAAAAACACGAAGTCTTGCTTCCTCTTGAGGCATACCAGTGATTGCAGCACAATTGATAAAGAAACTATGTAGATGCTCATGAGGATTCTCATGAGATTCTCCTTGAAAAGTAGGCATCATGCGGATTACTGCTGATGGCAATTTGCAACTCATATCCAAAGTAGGATAATCAATGCAAAGCGGCGGCATCTCACAGTTGAAATTCAGCTCCTGTAACGTACGTGATTGCTCCATTAGATTTTTCTACAAAACAAAGATGATCAAATGCAAATCTAATAGAAAAAATAAAGAAAAAGAAATTGAAACACAATCTCCCCGGCAACGGCGCCAAAATTTATAATCGGTCGTCAGCAATCATAAAAATAATCCCAACAATTACTAACTATAAATAGCTAGGGCAAGTAGGGGTCGATCCCACAGAGAGATAGGTTATTATTCTTTTTCTTATTAAAAACAAAATAAATAAAGAGAATTTTGGAAGTAGAATTAAATTAAATCTAGCAAATAAATAAAATTAACTAAGAAAGCAATCAAGAAAATTAAAGAAAATAATTAATTAAAAAGCAGAGAATAAATTAAGAAAACAATTAAAGAAAACCCTCCAACATAGAATTAATCTCCCTCTTGACATAAATAACATGGATCATTGATATCTAATAATTATGAAAACCTTGGATAGCTTGTGGATTTAAATCCTAAATTACCTCAATTAGATAAATTTACCGTTCTAGGGCTTAATCTACCCCTTTTATTCTTTCAACAATCAATTACCATTCTAGGGCTTAAAGATTGCTTAGGAACAAAGCATTAAGTACAAGTAATTTATGAAGAAGCACAACAAGCAATTACTCACCCATTGATTCTTATCTATCTTGGAAGGAAGTATTAGTTCTCTTCCAATTGCTACAAACAATTAAATCTGAAGTATTAGTTCTAGACTTAATTTAGCTAATGTTTACCTAATTTATCAAGGTAGTGTCGACTCCAATCCATCAAAACAAGCAACATAGAATTAAAACAGAGATTTAAGAAATACCCAAAACAATTCTCATATATAAGCACAAAATCTCACCATGATATAAGTCAAGAGATCAATTAAATTCTACATTAGAGAAAAGACAAGGATTACTCACTCATGAATTGAGTGAGCATCCACAAATAAGAAGAAGAAAACTTATCTAAGGATGAAGAAGAAGAGGGGGGGGGGGGCGGCTCCAAGAGTTTCTCCTTCAAATCTTCAAGCAATTCTACAATATATTTTTCTAAAGAGAGAATTCATAAAAACCTAGACCTAAGGTGGCTATTTATAGGAGAAAAATAACCTAAAGACTTCTATTAGACTTAGGGTAGGACTCTAGGACGTTCTAGGGGCTGACTTGGTCTCTAAGTTGGCTTAAAAGTCTTCCTAGGGTCAAAATCCAAGTGAAAGTATGATCCTGAAATTTCCAGAAATCGCACAGCAACTTCGACATCCGTTTTGGGCTTGAAAACGGCAAAAATAGGCTTTGGACTTCAAAGGAAAGTTGTAGATCTCGGAGCTAGCTTTCCAACGGCTACTCATGGGTTTAAAATGGACATCTGAGCAGAAAGTTATCTCCTTTTTACCGAGACTGCGCTGAATCATAATCCAACTTGGACTAGTTACGAGAAATTACGGGATTTGGATATTCTTTTGGATTTATGGAGCATAAATTGGGATTTTAACTCCAATTATGACCTTATATGGGCTGAGTATTATTCCATATAAAATATCCAAAATTCCTTAACTTCCGGGCTTCTTCTGGGCTTGGCTTCAATCCTTCGCAATTAAAGCTCCAATCTTCAATTCTTGCTCCTTGAAATAATTCTTCAATAGTCTTCAAGTCTTCAAATTATCTTCAAACATGAACTTTGTATCTTCAAATCTATACTCAAAATTACTTTGCTCTTATCTGTGTAAAAAGTCATCAAAATAGCTCCAAAAGTAGTGAAATTAACAAATTCTCACTTTCACATCTCATAAAGACTAAAAACACAAATATTAACAAAATAAGGTAAACTAGAGCATAAATAGACCCAAAAACATAATGAAATAGCCATAAAAATAGTGTTGTTTTTGGCTCGATCAAATACATACCTCAGAAAGCAGTCAAGGGCCAGGCTATTGCAGACTTTTTGGTCGACCACCCTTGCTTGGATCTGGGGGAAGAATTTGAAGACTTAAACTTTGTCATGGAGGTATCTTTGATACCATGGGAACTAGAATTTGACGGGTCTAGCATTGCTAACTCAGCAGGTGCAGGGGTCGTAATCATTTCTCCTGATAATGAAATTACCATGATGTCTTTTCATCTAGACATCGATTGTACTAACAATCAAGCTGAATATGAAGCACTTATCATTGGTTTAGAGTTACTCAGGGAGATGAAAGTATCCACAGTACACATCAAAGGGGACTCTCAGCTGGTTATTAACCAACTTACTCGAGAGTTCAATTGCACAAGTCCATCTTTGCTACCATACTATGCAATAGCAGTGCAATTGTTAGAGAAATTTGATGATGTAAGGACAGAACACGTCCCAAGACATCGGAATGAAACTGCAAACCTTGTTGCACAGCTTGCTTTTGGTATTTCCTTTCTAGATGACATCTGGAGGAAAGTAATAAATATTGAAAGGAGAATCATGCCTTCAATATTTACTAGGGACAATGTACTGGAAGTTTACAACATAATACACAGACTTGATGATTGGCGCCAACCTTTTCTTGATTACCTTCGACAACCATCAATAAGGGTTAGTAGGAGAATCAGGACTTTGGCTGTGCAGTATACCATCTTAGCTGATGAATTGTACAAAAGGGACTTAGATAGATCTTTAATGAGATGTCTAGGAGACGAAGAAGCTAAGAAGGTCATCAAGGATGTACATGAAGGCTTGTGTGGTGCACACCAAGCTGGAAGAAAGATGAGATGGCTTATACGCCGTCATGGTTTTTGCTGGCCAACCATCATGAAAGACTGTATGGAATTTGCCAAAGGTTGCCAAGCTTGTCAAAAGTATGGTCCTATTTGGAGACTTCCATCAGAAGAGCTACATTCTATAATAAAGTCTTAGCCATTTAGAGGATGGGCAATCAATCTCATTGGAAAGATTTATCCACTTGCTAAGGGAGGAGTTTGCTTTATTATAGTTGCCACAGACTACTTCACTAAATAGGTGGAGGCTAAGGCTCTGAATGGCATAGCTCATAATGATATCAAGAAATTCATCAAGGAACATATCATCTATCGCTTTGGAATTCCTGAGACACTTACTACTGATCAAGGTACTAACTTTGATGGTGAGATCACAAGGAGTTTGGAAAGAAAATTCGGCTTAAAGTGCACTAAGTCAACGCCATATTATGCGCAGGCTAATGGACAGGCTGAGGCTTCTAACAAAGTAATGATAGGCATCATAGAAAAGATGATAAAAGATGAACCTGGTAAATGGGACCATGTCTTGCCAAAAGCCCTCTGGGCATACTGCATGTCACAGCGCTCAAGTATTGGGGTGAGTCATTTTAGTCTAACATATGGCCATGATGTGATGGTTCCTATGGAACTCTTGGCTAAGTCAGCCAGAGTTGCATTTCAAAACAACTTGTAGTGGTACGATTACAACAATGCCATGATGATTGAGCTTGAAGACTTGGATGCTGAAAGGTTGGAAGCTCTAAATCATCTGCAAGCACAAAAGAAGAAGGCAGAAAGATGTTACAACAAAAAGGTTCGCCGACGAAGCTTCATCGAAGGTGAACTAGTGTGGAAAGCTTTCTTGCCTCTTAGATCAAAGAAACGAGGGGAATGGTCTTCTAAATGGGAAGGACCATTCCGTATCAAGAAAGTACTTCAAAATGGTGCATATTGGTTGGAAGATGAAGATGGGGATTCCCATAAGAAGTTCATCAATGGGCATTACCTGAAGAAGTACTACCCAACTGCATGGGAGGCAAAATCTAATCCAAGTCCAGAGCTTGAGATGGAGGATGAACCAGATGAAGTGGCTATGACTCAATTCACGGCCACTTGCTTCACTGAAGTGTAGTACGAACTCATACGCTTCGTGGACTTAGCCGCCCTAATTGCGTTTCTACGGCTTTAAAATAAAATCAAATATTTTTGTTACTTATGAAGTAATAAGAATTTTGAGAATTTTGCCACTAAGTACTATAGATGGCGAAATTGCTAGCTAAAACGGGAGAATTCCATCACTAAAATTTGTATAAGTGTTGTGGAGTTTACTTCTTTTCAAAATTTGGCTTTGTTTAAAGGAGGAGGGCCGAAATTCCTAAGGATTTTTGAGCTATACTGCCGAAAATTTACTAAGTACTTTGGCAATTTTAGTTTCAAATAAAATCCTAAGTATTTTTAAATCTTGGTGGTTTTATCATAAGACCATGAGATTGAAGTTGACAAGGATTTTGTTAAATGGCTAAAATTAATAAAGGGCATTGAATTAAAAGTTGGCTAAAATCCATTGCCACCAATTCAAAACAAAACATAACTTGTTTGAAATTGAAATAAATCCATGAAACAAAATCTTAAAGTCATAAAATTACTTGAGAAAAGCAAGCATGGAAAGATAAAGTCCTAAACCTAGGACTAAGGTACTACTCTTCCTCATCAGACACCTCAGCTATCTCATCCTCCATGTTGTGGAAGGGGTCATCTCCATTGTAAACATTGAAGTAATTGGGAAGCTGTGCCTTCCAAGACTGGAAAATGTTAGTCAACTGATCCAGTTGGTAGTACTTAGCACCCAATTCTTCATTGGTTTTCTTGAAATCATCCAGGGTACCAGCGGCTTCCTCGAGTTGCTTGCTCTTCTCTATGATCGCCTGCTCTCTATTGGCCTCTAAAGAGACTAGTCCATTCTCAACAGCCACAACCTGAGACTTAAGCTCTTCTAGCAAGGCCATGAGCTCTCTCTCATCCTTGGTAGTACCGACTATTTCATGAAATTTCACTATTTCAAGTTCAAGCCCTCCAAGGCATGTGAGATAGTCAGCCCTGGCTAGATGAAGTTGAGCCAAGGCCGTGGAAGTGAGATTGTACTCAACAGCAAACACCTTGAAGAGAACAGGGAAATCACGTCATAATTGGACAATGTGAGGTCCAACCCTGGGAAAAGCGCATAGGGTATCAATAGCCCTCTGAATGGTGTCAGCATCCTTTTTCATAGCAGCTTGTTTGACATTCCCAAGGAAGATGTCAATATCTCCAATAGCCAGCTCATGTTCAAAGTTGGAAGGAACTTCTGCAACAGGATTTCCTACAAAACAAAATTAACAAGGTTGTTAGTACAATTTTTGTTAATAAGTTGGTGAAAAATCTAATTTTTACCACCTAAAATTATTTCATAATTTTTATTTTGGAAAAAATACTAATTATGATTGCCAAATATTAATTATGTTAATAATTTTTGGAAATTAAAATTAATTTTTGGCCATAAGGACGAAAACCCTAATTGCATGCCATTCAAATTGCAATTTTTGCAATTAAGGACATGTCATGCTATGGTTTAGGCTTATAAGCAAAAAAAAAAATCAAATTTTTGGAATTTAGTTTAATTAAGCTTAAACCTATTACTTATTTTTTTTTGACTAAGTTTATCAATTAAGTCAAAAATAACCAAAATTCCAACCCTAGGGGTACAATTGCAAACCGCACAAATTGCAATTTTTGCAATTTCGGGCCGTGGTGTGCTAAGGTTTTGGAATCATCAAAATTACGTTATCATCATGACCTAATTAACTTACTAAACCCCCTGATTTTTGGCTTAATTAATGAATTTTGCCTAAATCACAAAAACCCTAATTTTCCAAGCTAGCTAATTTGCTGCTAGTTGCAATTTTTGCAAAAAGGCCTCGACACTTGAGGGATTGCTTGATTCATCAAATTAGGTTTATGTTTATGTGATATGACCTAATTTTATGAATTAACCCCTTGAATTTTTTGGCTAATTTTATCAATTGGGCCGAAAATTACAAAATCTACAAAACCCTAGGGACTAAATCGCATGCCGCCAAAATTAATCTAATTTTTGCAAATTAGGGTTTGCGGCATGCTAGCATTTGATTCTTTGTCAAATTAGGTTTGTATTTGCCTAATTACAACCTGATTTTATGAGGATTACAACTTATCATAATCAATTTTGGTTTAATCAAAGTCCTAAACCTAATTGAAGTTGGAATTTTAGCCAATTAAGGCCGAAAATTCCAATTAGGGTTTGGAAACCCTAATGTCGACATAACAACCCCTAGGTCGACCTAATTAACATGTTTCATGTTAGTTTCTTCATGAAATTATGCAGCAACATGTTAAGTTAAAGATCTATGGCAAGAATCATGCACTAGGCCGAAACTTACATGGTTTTAGCTAGGGTTTTTTGTCAATTTCTTAACCTAATTAATTTGATTACTAAATCAAGTTAATTATCTATTTTTCAGCAGCCATATGACATGAAAATTACCATTAAAGTCGACACAAACAAGGGTCCTAAGCTAGGGTTACGGCATGAAAGGAAATTTGATGAATTTAAGTTAAAAAATTAGAATTTCACGAAGTAATTACCTTGTTGATGTGCCGATTTGGGATCAATCACCATGGAGTTGATTCTTGGCCTTGGTTGTGCCGAATTAGAGTCTCCATCATGAGAGTTTGATCCAAACTTCTTAGCCCTTGCCAATGATTGAGATGCCTCCATGAATAAGGAGTTGCAATTTGAATTGTTAGGCATGGAAGAGGACTTTGATGGAGGATTTTTGCCTTGATCCTTGGAAGCCATTGAAGCTTGAAAAGAGGTTGAAATTTTTGGCTAAGAGGGTTCCAAGGGATAGGGTCGACGGTGCTAAGGAAAATAGAGGAAAAAACTTTGGCCCAAGACCAATTTCCTTAAATACAAGCTCAAATCCTTTTTAAATCAAGGACTTAAGCTTGGGGGGCGTTGTTTATACCTCAATTTACAATTGAGGGTAAATTGGTCTTTGCATAAAGTAAATTAAGATGAGTGGTCAGGATTTGATCAGAAATCTTGATTAAACTTAGTTTCTTGACCACCCTAATTCTAACAGAATTAGGAAAATCTTGCAATTAATTAATAAAGGGCCAAAAATTAATGATTAAATTAATTAATAATTATTATTTTTGGAATAATTATTATTAATTCCTCCCTGTATGCCACCCCTGCCTATGGGTGTGGTGCGGCTCCAACAAGAGGTTTTACCATGATGTTCCTTGGTACATGTAGGTCATCCTGGTGAAATTTCATCTCAAACAGACTTAAGATGAAAAACTTATGCTTGTTTTTCAGTTAAGGACAGTTTGGGGTGTCAAACCAACTTCCCTATGCTAGAGAGTTCGGTTTTACTTGGATTTTTTCCAATAGCCTTATGAACATAATCTAAGCCTACTGGTGGAAAATCAGCTTTATTGGACTTAGGATGAAAAACTTATGCTAGTTTTTCATTTAAGGACAACCTAGGGAGAGAAACCTCGTTCACCATCAAGGGGAGCTCGGTTTTACTTAGAATTTTTCCCATAGTCTTGTGGAGATATTCTAAGTCCCTTGATAAAGTTTCAGCTCATTCAGACTTAGAAGGAAAAACTTATGCTAGTTTTTCATTTAAGGACAATTTGAGGTGTGAAGTCCAGTTTGCTATGAAGGGAAGCTCGAATCAAGCCAAGATTTTTACCATGGTCTCTATGGCTGATATAAGAACCCTACTGGTGAAGTTTGGGCTCAATCCAAGCTCGTTTGCAACTTTTACATTCTTTTCAGTTAAGGACAAAGTGACTTTATCACCCCGGTTTAGCCATGGTTCTTAATTAAAAGATATCCTTATGATTTGAAGAGCTAAATACAGATAAGTATGAGTAATTTCGTGGCTAAGGAACTTAGTTCCATGACCCAGGGTCACATCTTAGCCAATTAAGTGATCTCAGCTCATTGGAGGTAACAGAGACTACACGTGATGCAGCAGATGTTATCCAGCACCTCATGCTACCTAGTACCTCATACTACCTGGTACCATGAGGGGGAAGTCGCCTATCACACTATGAGAGACGCCTCATCCTCCTCTCCTCTCTCTCCTATCACCTGCTGCAGCAATCAGAAGGAGAATGAAGCTTCACTGCAATTTCCTGGAAGTTTCCTCCGACCAATCAGAAGAGTTCGACTTCCTCAGCAAGTAAAGCCAACCAGATTTCAGGCCCATGCCGCCCCCTATATAAAGGAACCAGTTCCAAAGCTTCAAGGCAGTTCTCACAACTCACAGATATCACTCGTCTAAAAAACTTGCCCAGCGCAATTTTCTCTCAGGCTCAGCGCCTTTTTACTCTTGCTCATCACGAGTTCTTACTCGTTCTTTATATTTTCCTTGTTCAATCTTGTCTACGGACGTAAAAACATCAATCTCTTGTTTATTTTAGAAAAGACAGCAATCAAATTGCTCTTTTCCCCCTGTTCTTGTTTCAAATTCAATCTCAATCAATCTCCGCTCTTGAAGCCCTCTTTTTTAGGAAGTTTTACTCTAGTGGATCCAATGATTTAAATGCTCCGGTGTGACTTTGATCCAGTCCCCACAAATCGCTCTAATCTTTTAATCTGTTGCATTTTGCACCAGACCTTGTTGTTTACGCTCTCTTTGTCAATTTCAGTAAATTGACTGGCACGCCCCTATGCTGTCATTAAGTAGTTTTCGCAGAAACTCTCCAAAGAGATTTTTGGCGCAACAAAATCTTATCTTGAAAAAAAAAATATTAATGTGAATACAAAAAAATTCTTTACTTGAAAAAAACAATCGGTCAAACTATTCAAATGAACTATGCTTAAAGGTAGTAGTTAAAATGATTAATTACATGAGTTTGATTTAGTAAGGTAAGGTAAGATGTAAGATATATTTTAATTTTGATTCAAAATAGATTATGTGGCACAATTCTAATTGCATCCTAAAAAGTCTCTTTTCAAGATGGTCCTGACCCGTGTGAAATCTCAAAATTTTAGTAACTTATAATTTTGAGTTTAAACTTAATAGCTTTCGGTGTTAGTAAATACTTTTTTCCTTTATACAACTAACTTTAATGTATAGTAAAGTTTTTCTTAGACTTCTTAATAGTTTCTTTTATGTTCAAAAAGGATAATATTTAAATTAATTAATATATCCGGCAAAAGAAAAAACAAATTAATATAATCTCCTTATCGTAGTTATCAGAATCAGACCGGATATTGAACCGTTCAAGGTCTTGGGTCAATGGGTCACTGATTTAATCACTGGATTAATTGGGTAAATATAATTTTATTAATAATATTTATAATAAATTATGTGACATTGAAAATATTATTTAAAATAATTAGGGTAATAGAAAAACTAATTTATTTATAAAAAATGGGTAATAGAAAGTTACAGACAGATTTGCAAACTACAATTAAAACCAAATTTTAATACTATTGTAATATTATTAAAACAAATATTAAAGGATAAATGTAGGTCATTAGAAAAAATATAAATGGGCACCATGAAAGTGGACCCTTGCAAGTCAATCAAATTATTTTCTTGAACTTCGAAATTTTGTATGATTACTGATTAGTCAAGATTGAAAAGAAATTGAAAGTATTTTTGAAGAAATATTTCCAGTTTTTCATTGTATAATTATAGAAATATTTCCATGGGATAAGACGAAGGGCTGCCGTAAATTGAATTTTCTTCTTTTCAATTTTTTAAACTTTGATTTGTAGATTTAATTTGTTGCAAAAAAAAAAAGTTTTTTACATTAATTAATTATTAAATATATATATATAATAAGATAGCTTTGTATAAATAACATAAAAGATCTTTTTTTAGAAAAAAAACAAAATGAATTCATTAATGGCATTAAAGTGAATTTAAATGTTTTATACAACTTCGTTCATTAAAAATCGAACGGTTCAAATATTCATTCAATAAACCGACAGTTCAATATAATTTTCAGCAAAACACTTGTAACTTTGGGTCAATCACGGAAATTTGTCTCATGACCGGATCACCAATTCAACCGATCAAACCGAAGATTCGGTCCAATTCTGAAAACTACCTTATAATGATATAATATTTTGATGACGGTGAGATGATTATAAAAGACAATACTCTCACATGTCCCATCGTTAAAACACAAAAAACAAGTACTTTAAATCTCAAATTTCTATCAACTTACAGCTTTTACTTCAAATCAAACCAAATATTATTCGATCATAAGTAAAGATCTAAGCCAAATATCTCATGATTAAGTAAACTGAAACCTCAATCAAATTCTTGACTAATTATTTTAAAAAGTAAATGCCATTAAAACTTTTTTTAACAAGAGTGAAATAAAGAGTTATTAACGTTTCTCGAAGTTATAATGCTATTAATTAATGTTTATTAAAACCTAAAAGCATGTTAATACTTGTGATAACCTATAAATTACCTTTGTGGTTTGTCTGTAATTCTTGCAGTAGCATCAATATCTTCTGCCAAGAAAAGAAAGTGAAACAATTCATTCACTCATAAAGACTACAATGGCAAGTTTGAATTTCTATGCTGCTATAGGAGTTTTGGTCATTATTGCAATTGGAGCTGTTAGGGCTCGAGAAATTGATCCAATCAAGGCAAATAATTGTGAAGACAAGAGCAAGATGACTTGGCATTGTATTGATGAAGTTTCCACAAGTGTATTCAAAACTGGAAGTGTAACCGATGGTTGTTGTCACCAACTTGTCAGTCTCGGTAATACATGCCATGAAGCATTGGTGAAGAGATCACTTAAGAATCCTTTATACAAAAAGAATGATACATCAGTAATCTTATCTAAAGCTGCACAAGTATGGAATAAATGCGCATCAGCCAATAATGTTTCACCTAGTCCTTCCCCTTGAAAAGATTGATACGATTATGTACAAAAGAAAAATATGTATTACTAAAACATAGTCACCATGACTTGTTCGTATAATAATAAAATAATAGTTTTTAACTTTATCTTCCTATTTGGTGAAATTAATCACTACCATAAAACACTTCCTAGTTTTTATAATATACCTATCCAAAGAAATTAAAAGGGCTAATGGCTCAATTAGGGGCAAAATATTTTCAAATTGGCTTGGGGCACAACCTTTTAATTTGGTCGATTAGATCAAAAATGTTTCAAAATCGGTTCAATTAGGGGCATATGATCAATTTACGGCAAAACGTTTTGATCAGTGAAATACACGCGCGTCAACTTTAACGGTGACACTTGTATCTACTATTTTTTTTTGGGAAACATTATACCCTAAAGTGATTATTTCAAAAATGTTTGCCCTGAATTGAGCAATTTTTTAAGGTTTTTTTTTTGCTAATTATTTCTTGTTTTATTTCATTTTTATTTTGTAAAGAGGAAAATGACAAAAAAATTGCTCTTGAACCAGAAGTATACATTTAAGAAAAATAAAATAATTATGGAAATCCATTTTTCTTGTGTTCATGCCACCAAATCGACAAGATAAAATTATTTCCTTTTGAAAGAAAAATCTTATCCTGAAAAAAATATTATTGTGAATAAACAAATATTCTTTACTTGATAAAAATAATCAGTCAAACTATTCAAATTAGTATGGTTAAAAGGTAGTAGTTAAAATAATTAATTACACGAGTTTGATTTTGTAAGGTAAGGTAAGATGTAAGATATATTTTGATTTTGATTCAAAATAGATTATGTAGCACAATTCTAATTGCATCCTAAAAAGTCTATTTTCAAGATGATCCTGATATAATTAAAGCTCGTGTTAAATCTCAAATATTTAGTAATTTATAATTTTGGGTTTAAACTTAATATTTTTCACTGTTAGTAAATTCTTTTTCCTTTTTACTAACTTTATTGCATAGTAAAGTTTTTCTTCATTTCCGTGACTTCTTAATAGTTTCTTTTATGTTCGAAAGGAAAATATTTAAACAAATTAATATAATGCCCTTATGATGATATAATATTCTGATGACGGTGATGTTGGTCCACTTAGTGTGCTAGAGGAGGGGGGGGGGGTGAATAGTACTTAATCGAAAATTTTGAGTTCTCTGAAAATGTGTTAATATCACTAGTTCAGAGTATGCAGTTAAAAACACTAATGCAACACAAAAGTATAAACTGCAAATGGAAGTAAGTGAAAGTATAAAGGAAATGAGTAAAGACGTTAACAACAGAATAGTGGAAAGTAAAGAAAGAAAGGGGAGATAAAACTGGAACGATCGAAGAGGGGATGGAAGATTGAAGACACTTCGATTTATAGAGGTTCGGCCTTTCACACATACGTTCTTTATCTTGGATACCACACACGAAAGATTTTAGAATCCAATATCAGTGAAGTTAAACTAGTCTCTACAACACCTTTTTACAATCCAAAGTTTCAAATCCAAAACTTTGACATCGAGTGCAAACCCACACTCAAAGAATCCCAAGTGCACAACCCACACTTGAACAAACACAATAAACAGAGTATATTTGTGTAGAAAAGATCCTAAAAGATCGAAATACACATAATCAGGCCTATAATAATCTAAAGATTCAAACTTTAAGCGCTAATACAAATATTCAAGTAGTCTAAGAAAATTAAAGTGAGAGTAAGAACTTGGATTTTGGGGATTTTGAAATTCTGGAGAGAGTAACTGATTTGATCTTCAAAAATGCTCCAAAACTTAGACTCAAACGGTTAGATTTGAGTATTTATATTGCTAGTTTCCTTGTTAAAGGTGTGTTTTTTTATTTGTTATAACATGGTTGATTAGAATTTGATAATGTATTTTCTTGGAGTTTAATTTAAACTAAAAAGAAAATCAAGTCTTTAGCTTGAAGTTTTGATTGTTGAGTTATAATTGATTCAAAGATGGATTCTTGATCACTTTTTGAGTTGATTTTAACTATAAAAATGAGATCTTCAATTTAAAATTTGAATTTTTAAATTAAAATTAGCTTGTAATTGAGATTTACATCATTTTGGGCTAATTTTAATTTGGAAGCCAAAACTTTGAGTTGAAAGGTCAAATTAAAAGAGGTTGATGAATCTATTTGAATTAAACTTAGCTTAAAAATCAAACTTAGATTCAAAGACTTAATTCTTTTTAGGTTGAATTAAATTAAGGAAATAGTTCTAGTCATAATAATTCAATAATTTGCATTTAGGTTCATTTAAAGATTTAGATTTGTGTTTATGTTCAATTAGGTGCCTTAAATGCTCAATTTAGTTGACATAAAGACCCAAACTTGTTTCCTTGTTCACTTAGGCCCCTTATTGGAACTTTAATTTACCTTTTGATTTGATTGAACCCCTGATTTAGAGTTTTAATTATCTTTTGCTACAATTTGCTCCCTGATTTGTAGTATTCATAATATGGTTGTGCAATTAAGTCCATGATTTACATTATTTATGCTTTTTGCTTTCCTAAATTTGGCTAATGATTTACTTGATGTGCAAAAAGGTCCATGATCGAGCTCAAATTATGCATGTTTTTATAGCTATTTTTCTATACTTTTTTACTTTTATATGTGTTTTTACCCTATTTTGTTAGTATTTGTGTTTTTAGGTCTTGAAGACAAGAAAAGTGAAAACTTATTGTTTTTCATTCTTTTTGGAGCTATTTTAGTGACTTTTTACTCAACTATGGATTTAGTCATTTGGAATGAAGATTTGAAGATGCAAAGTTCGTGATTGAAGATATTTTGAAGATTTGAAGACAATTGAAGAATTATTTGAAGAAGGAAGAATTGAAGATTTGGAGCTTATTTGCAAAAGATTGAAGCCAAGCCCAGAAGAAGCCCTGAAGTTGAGGATTTTTTGGATTATTTATATGGGAATATACTCAGCCCATATAAACCTATAATTGGAGTTAAAATCCCAATTTGTAGGCCTAATATCCAAAAGAATATCCAAATCCCGCAATAATCCCGCAGATTTGCGATATAAGCCCGGTTTCAGCGCAGTCTTCGTAGAAAGGCCATAACATTCTGCTCAGATGTCCGTTTTAAGCCCATGAGTAGCCGTTGGAAAGCTAACTCCGAGATCTACAACTTTATTTTGAAGTGCAAAACCCAGATCTGCCATCTTCAAGCCCGAATATCAAGTCGAAGTTCTTTCCAGATTCCAGAAAATTCCAGAATTTTATTCTAACTTGGATTCTACTCTAGGATGACACCTAATCTAACTTGGAGTCTAAGTCAGCCCCTAAACCGTCCTACCCTATTCCTCCACTATAAATAGCCACCTCCTGCATCACAAATCACACAACTTTACACCTCACAAATTTTAGATAATTCTCTTTTTCTACCTTTCTTTAGTTTTAGGTTTTTCTCTAGTTTTAGAAGGGGGAAGTCGACACCCTCTCTAGCCATAGAGGGGTACGACGTCCCTAGGTTTTCAAGGAGGAGAAATCATTCCTCCTTAGTCTTGTAAGTATTCTTATGCCTCTCATGGATTTTCCTAAGTCCATGAGTAGCTAAATCTTTAATACTTCTGATCCTTTGGTGAATTCAATCAATTGATTATGGTGAGATTTCTATACTTATAATTTTGTGTTAAGTTCTTGATGATAGTAGTCAAAACCCTAAAATAATTTTATGATTCTGAATCTTATTTGAGTTATGTGGCCACTAACGATATAAGAGGAAGATCTATGGCTAGATCAAGCTTAGAATTGACCACTCAAGTTTGATTGTGTGTAGCGAATCATGTTTATTTGATCGCAGCCTGATGGGTGTTTGTCTATCGGAGGGCGAGAAATTTCTCTTCATATGGTTCTACTTTGTAGGCATGTGTGTAAAATTAACTGTTCTTAATGCTTTGTTTTCAAGTGATCTTTAAGCCTTGAGAAAGTAATCGATCGCTGAAGGAATAAAAGGGATAACTGCAGTTTTGATCGGCCTCTTATCTAAAATACATGTTGGGAAACCTATATCAGTTGTCAGTCAAGAATAAGATGCTTAATTCACCTTTTAAGTCGATGATCCATAGTTAATCTGATTGAATCATACCATCGGAGAAGGAGTATGCTTTATAATTATTGTTTGCTTTATATTCTGCTTTAGATTTGAATTTAGATTTAATTTGCTTTGCTTTGATTTTTTAGTTTAATTGTTTTCTTTTTAATTGATATTTACAATCCCCTGTTTTCTACTTGATTTTTGGAAAAGATCTTTCTTTCTTTTTATTGTTCATCACATAACCCTTCTCTGTGGGATTCGACCCCTACTTGCCCTAGCTATTATAGTTAGTTATTGTGGGGATTATTTTTATGGTCATAGACGACACGATCAGCCCCCAATTTGTCCAAACTAACCCTTAAGCTTTTGGATTTCATTCAATTTAGTCCTTAATATTTATGTAATTAAGTTTCTGGGTTTTCCTAATTAATCTAGATTAGCTTAATAATTAGCAATTAAGCATATGCATTTCATATTTATTTTCAGTAGATCTAATTCTTAAATGTCATGCCACTTTAAGATAGTTGATAACTGTAACCATTCCGAAGAAGGGGCATTAAGTGAGTGGTCGAGTTTTTGGGGCCACTGAATGTCTCCGAAGATGAGATGGTTCTTCTCGGGATGCGTCGGGGCTTCGAGCATATATCCCGGGAAGGGCTTTCAATAACCCGAGTTACGTGAGTCAACTTTAACAACCGGATTTTGCATTCATTATTCCATACATGCATTAATTAAGATTTAGGTTAAGAAATCAAAGAAAATCCAAAAAAAAAAGGGAAAAAATCATAAAATTAAAAGATGCAATAAAAAAGTGTTTTCAAAAATGTTTTTTTTTAATGTTCTCTTATTCAATTTTCAAAAAATTAAAAGTGGTAATTCAAGAGTTTTCAAGGTAAGTATTTTCAAAACGAAGTTGATATTTTTTAAAGTAAACTCTTTGAATTAAAGGTTCAATATTGAATTAAAATTAGCTCGGAAATCGATCAGTAAATCCCTTTTAGATTAATCTTAATTTGAAAAATCGAATCTTTGATCTAGAGATTCGACTTTTAGATTAAAATTAATTCAGAAATGGATTATCAATCTTTTTGAGCTAATTTTGATTCAGAAATTATAAGGTTGAGTCCCTTTTAATAATAACTCCAAAATAAGACTTTTGGTAAATTAGTAAAATCAATCAATTTTGCTAAAATTCAAAAAAATGGAAAAAAAAAAAGTTTTGACACTGCATTTCAAAATTTTCTTCCCGGTATGGAAGATTCAGCAAGAGAACAAACAGTGAAAGAGAGTTGAAAGAAGAATTAATCGACGGTCGTTCGATTGTATTCTTCAAAACTCTCGACATTTAAACTTGTTTTTTTTTTAAAAAAAATGATTTTTGTTTTTCTTTTATAACACTTTCTAATAATAATCAAGATTAGGGTAAAAGCAACCTTTTTATTTCAGACCCATTAGATTTAGTTAAACTCGAGGTACCGTCATTTGACGAGCATTTGGAGGTGTTGATACTTCCCCAAATGTAATAGACTCCCGAACCTAAACTTAGGTCGGAAGATCGGACCTTAGGTTTAGTTGGTCCATTGCCTAGCATTAGACTTAACTTAGCTTAGGAGGTCATTAGGTGACTAATCACACCTTAGAATTATGATTAGTGGCGACTCCTATTTTTCAGTCGTTTCGGCAGGGTTCCTCGGACCCGAACGTTTCGACATATCTGTTTTACTACCTGCAAAGTCAGCATCAGAATAACCTGTAAAATCTAACAGGGATCCTTTAGGATACCATAGGCCTAGGCCAGTGGTTCCATGAAGGTACCTGAAGATCCTCTTCACAGCAATAAGGTGAAATTCCTTTGGACAAGATTGAAAACGAGCACAAAGACAAACACTAAAGAGTATATCAGGCCTGCTAGCAGTGAGATAGAGTAGGGAGCCAATCATACGATCGATAGAGTTTCTGATCAACTACCTTACCTTTCTCATCAGAATCTAATTTAATACCAGTGGCCATTCGTGTCTTCATTGGTTTGCAATCCTCCATGCCAAATTTCTTTAACATTTCCTTTGTATACTTGGACTAGCTAATGAATAAGCCCCTACACTTTTATTTTGGCCAAATAAGCCCTGTTGCTAAGGCTAAATGCTCAAATAAGGACTAAATGTTTCAAAATTTTCTCAAATAAGGATCAAAATACACTATTTCAACAAATTAAAAAACATACTTAATATTTTTTTTACAAATTGGATACAATATAAATTAATACTAGTGTGTGAGGTATATATAAATTGAAAAGCACATGATAATTTTATATCATATTACGTTTAGTGAATTTATTTTGATTAATAGGGTTTGATTTTTAAGTAATATGATAATATCATTTTTCTATCAAATTTAACATGTTTGCATGAGAAGCATTGGTTTTCATTTAAGGATTAAGGATTCCCTATTTTGTAAAAATTTGCTAAGTATGTGTTCTAATTTGTTGGAATTGTGTATTTTGATCCTTATTCGAAAAAAATCTTGAAACGCTTAGTCCTTATTTGAGCATTTAACCTTGGCAACAGGGTTTATTTGGCTTTTTTTAAGAGTTCAGGGGCTTATTTGGCCGAAATAAAAGTTCAGGGGCTTATTTGACGGTTCGGTGTAAGTTCAGGGACCTTTTTGCTCATTAAACCCTTAACTTTTCTTTTCATTAGGATTATAGTCGATATTGATAAACTATATATAAAACAATAATTAGTCAACCTTTTCATCTCCAATATACAGATGTACAAGATCTCAAGAAATAACGTATTATACAGTATATACAGATGCACGATTGAACGTGCGCACAATGCTTTGTTTTGTAGTTAAATATACATATGTAGGAATGCATGTATATGCATGCATATGATTCCCTCCCCTTCCCCCCAACCCAATCTATAAATAGTGTACAGAACAAAAATAAAAAATAAAAGGAAAAAAGTCTCTTCTTCATGCTTCAATGACTATAATGGGGCTCATCCAACAGCTCCTCTTTCCCCCTCCTATTTACTTCCATACTCTTCTTGTTCATGGCTCTGAAACACTTGTGGAAACGTTATTGTAACAAAGCCTTCCCTACGAAGAAGAGGCTGCTGCCTCCTGGGCCTCGGAAGCTGCCACTCATCGGTAACTTGCACCATATGTACAGCCTTTTACCACATCATCAATTGAGAGTCTTGGCCAAGAGATATGGTCCCTTAATGCATCTAAAGCTTGGTGAAATGTCTACTCTTGTTGTTTCGTCGCCAGAAGCAGCCAAGCAAGTAATGAAGACGCACGACTTGGTCTTTCTGAATAGGCCTCTACTTCTTGCTGCCAAGATACTGTCATATGATGGCCAAAGCATCGGATTTAGCCCTTATGGTTCTTGCTGGAGACAAATGCGAAAGACTTGTGCATTAGAGCTCTTAAATTCAAAGCGAGTGAAGTCATTCAGATCAATAAGGGAAGAAGAGGTCCAGAATATGATTGAATCCATTGCCTTTTCCGGGGGGCAATCCCTAAATCTTGCTCAGAAGCTATTCTCATTAACCAACAACATAACTTCCAGGGCTGCATTTGGTTGCAAGTGCAGGGATCCAGAAGAGTTCAGGTTGGCAATCTTAGAGTCTGATCGGGAACTGGGTGGAGGATTCAATATACCTGATATATTCCCTTCAATGAAACTTCTTCATATATTTAGTAGGATGAAGCCTGCACTGGAAAGAATTCAACCAAAGATTGACAAGACACTTACTGATATAATCAACGAGCATAAGTTGAAAAGAGAAATCAGAAAGTCGAGCAATGGTGAATTTGGGGAAGAAGATCTAGTTGATGTGCTGCTAAATCATCAAGAGTTTGGTGACCTTGTTTTCCCTCTTACAACTGACAACATTAAAGCTGTCATGTTGGTATGTCCATATACGAACTTTCATATCTCAACATTTTTCAAGCTGAAATTAACCCTTTCAAATCTATTTTACAGGACATGCTCACTGCAGGAAGTGATACTTCAGCAACAACCATGGAGTGGGCAATGTCGGAAATGATGAAAAACCCAAACATCATGGCAAAGGCACAAGCTGAAGTAAGAAATATCTTAAAAGGAAAGAAGGAAATAAAAGAGAAAGACAGAAGGAATCCACTACTTGAAACAAGTTATAAAAGAAACCCTCAGGTTTCATCCTGCTGCTCCCTTGCTAGTACCAAGAGAAGCAAGGGAAAGATGTGAAATAAATGGATATGAAATACCTGACAAGACAAGACTCATCGTGAATGCATGGGCAATAGCAAGGGATCCAGAATACTGGGAAAATCCTGAATGCTTTGAACCAGAAAGGTTTCATGAATCTTCCATTGATTTCATAGGGGCAAACTTTGAGTTCATCCCATTTGGAGCTGGTAGGAGGATCTGTGCAGGCATCTCCTTCGGTGTTGCAAATATGGAACATCCACTTGCCTTGTTATTGTATCATTTCGATTGGAAACTACCGACTGGGCTCAGACCTAAACAGCTTGACATGAGTGAATCCTTTGGAGTTAATGTTAGGAGGAAGAATAATTTGCAGTTAATAGCCACACCTTATGTTCCATTGTCCAATCCAAGTGCCTTCAGCAATGATCGATAGAAAATGATACCTGGATAAAGGAGAAAATTTTCCTAGCGTCCAACCAGCTGCATGAAACATTGAAACACCTTTAGTAATGTGTTTGTAATGCAGGAAATATGATCTTAAATTCGTTTCAATATTTCTCTTTTCATGTTACTTGCAGTGGCAATTAGATAATTTTCGTCTTGTTAATGGAATGAAAACACTCATTCAACCAAAATACAATAATATGCAAGTTTATTTATAATTATTACTAATCCCCGTCGTAAGGATTGAGACATATTAAAATGTAAAGGAGCATCATTTCTGCATATTCTGCCGACAACAGATATTCCAAATGATAAAACCAGCATACTTGCCCATGACTAAATTCCAAAAGTTGAAGGTCAACGCAATTAAGATTTAAGAGGAAGAATCTACATAAAAAAGGGGTTTCTCTGCTTCAAGTTTCAATGCTGATGATGGGGCTCCAACATTTATTCTCCTTCCCTCTCCTCTTTACTTTCCTACTCTTCTTGTTCATGGCTGTGAAACACTACAGGAAAGAGTCTAAAGCCTACACCACAAAGCAGAAGCTACCTCCTGGGCCATGGAAGCTGCCACTCATCGGTAACTTGCACCAATTGATTGGTTTACTACCCCATCATCGCTTGAGAGTCTTGGCTAAGAAATATGGACCCTTGATGCATCTACAACTTGGTGAGGTGTCTACTGTTGTTGTTTCATCGCCAGAAGCTGCCAAGGAAGTAATGAAGACACACGACCTTGTCTTTCTGGACAGGCCTCAACTTCTTGCTGCCAAGATACTCTCATATGATTGCAAAAGCATGGGATTTAGCCCCTATGGCACTCTTTGGAGGCAACTCCGAAAGATTTGTGTATTAGAGCTCTTAAGTGCTAAGCGTGTGCAGTCATTCAGATCAATTCGAGAAGAGGAGGTCCAGAAGATGATTGAATCCATTGCCTTGTCTGAGGGTCAACCCGTAAATCTCAGCCAGAAACTATCCTCATTAAGCAACCACATAACTGCCAGGGCTGCATTTGGTTCCAAGTGCAAGGATCAAGAAGAGCTCATATCAGCAATCAAAGAATCTCTGGACCTCGGTGGAGGTTTTAATGTGGCTGATATATTCCCTTCACTAAAATTTCTCCATCTCTTTAGTAGGATGAAGCCTGCACTGGGAAGAATTCATCAGAAGATTGACAAGATATTTACGGATATTATCAATGAGCATAAGCTGAAAAGAGAAACCTCAAAGTCTAGCAGTGACAAATTTGGGGAGGAAGATCTAGTTGATGTGCTGTTAAATCAATGCTGAAGAGTGTGCTGACCTTGACTTTCCTCTAACAACTGAGAACATTAAAGCTGTTATCTTGGTATGTCCCCAGATGAACTTGGATGTATGAAACTTTAATCTAGCATAGTTTTTGTTTGGCTGCATAAGCTCCTTTTTCCCCCTTTTTTAGGACATCTTCACAGGAGGTACTGACACTTCATCAACAACCATGGAGTGGGCTATGTCAGAACTGATGAAAAACCCAAATATGATGGATATGATACAAGCTGAACTAAGAAATGTCATCAAGGGAAACAAGGAAATAAAAGAGAAAGACATACAAGAAGTCCATTACTTGAAATTAGTTATCAAAGAAACCCTTAGGCTCCATCCTCCGGGTCCCTTACTACTACCAAGAGAAGCAAGGGAAAGATGTGAAATAAATGGGTATGAAATACCCAATAAGACTAGACTCATTGTTAATGCATGGGCGATAGGAAGAGATCCAGAATACTGGCAAAATCCTGACTGCTTTGAACCAGAAAGGTTTCATAATTCTTCCATTGATTTCAGAGGGGCAAATTTTGAGTTCATCCCATTCGGAGCTGGCAGGAGGATGTGTCCAGGCATCTACTATGGTATTGCAAATATCGAACTTCCACTTGCCTCGTTATTGTATCATTTCGATTGGAAGTTGCCTAATGGTCTCAGACCTGAACAGCTTGACATGAAAGAGTCATTTGGAGTGAGTGTTAGGAGGAAGAATAGTTTGCAGTTAATAGCCACTCCTTATGTTCCTTTGTCCATGTGAATTCAGCAAAGATAAAAAAGGATACATGAGAATTTCCTGGTGTCCAACCAGCAGGAAACCTTTAAGCACCTTTAATGATTGTTACTCTTTAATGCATTTTACTTTTGAATAAAAGACAAAGATGGGAACCAAGACTACATACCAGGAAGTAGTCAAAGGATAAAAACAGGATTTTTTTTTTATCCCAAATATCTACTCTGTTTAGCTAAGGAATTAGAGTATTATGTTTGGGGGTAGGAGCACCGTAAAATACTTGTAATCTGAAAGAATTATCAATATATACAAGTCAGGATTCAATCTCACCCTTAAACCTCTCCGTGGAACTTGCATAGTAGATGATGAGGTGCTACTGAAGGCTTTAGTTTTGCATCATTGCTTGAAATATTTTAGCTTGCCACAACCTCAAGGAGCTAAGAGTGCTGGCTTTAGTGAGCTTGATATATTTCATTGCCCAAATTTCCTCATTCTGCTAGAACAGTAATGTCAGCAAAAAAAGTATGCAAAACAGTCATTGGGGTTTTAAAGGATGTTCTTGGGCAATGGATTATTGGTTGTTGCTTTCAACCAGGTGATTGTCTTGATTCTTCTGTAACATGTAAATGAGCCAAATCTTAAAACAATCCAATGTAGATAGTAGGAGGATGAAGGCAGGCATATCTTCTAATATCCACAAGACTAAACTACTGCTTTCTCAATTGCCATAACAATGTCAAAGGAAATTCCCAAATATTATCAAAAAAGGATACTTTGACATGAAGAAGAGCATCGGAATGAACAGCAGGAGAAGCAAGTACTTTTATCAGAGAATAAAATTAAAAAAAAAAATGTTATGTATATACAGGTATGTGATTTACCTACTTTAATTACTAACCAAAATTTAAGGGAGATTCCAGAAGTTTATTTACGTCAATCTGGTTGTATTTGTATGGATACCACAATGATCTTAATAACAGGGAGGCATTCTATCCTTACATAGAAGTGCAGGTATGATAGGAACAAAATTGAGAAAGCAAAAGGTCATCCATGTTATTAAACTAGAACTTGCCATTTGCCAATGAGTAGAAGCTCCAAGATAGGAGAAAATCAGGGCAGAGCTTAATATCATCACTGCATTTGGAGCAGTAGTTAAAGAAAGGAACCTAATGCAGCTACATGCACAGATGAATAGGTGGCAATTTAATTTAAGATACAAAATATTGAGTAGAGTTGAATAATAAGGTGATAGCATCAACCAACATGTCAGAGAGTTGGATATGCACACATGAGGGTTGCAACAAAAATTTACTGCTGAAGCAATTTAATATGGTTTTTTTTGTGCAAGTTACAGAAATATATCATAGACACAAACATGGAAGATGTGGTTTGTCAAACAAGTAAAAGGGAAAATTCATCTGATAACTGGGATATGCTCAAAGAATAAGAAAACATACTTGAAGACAACTTACTTTTTTCCAATACATAATACTAAAATAAGTAAAAGGATGGTTTGGATCAACTATCAACAATAGGCACCTTCCTTCAATACAAATAAATAAAGCTACCTTAGCCCATGCTCTCAAAAATAAACTTACATGTTAACAGTACCTGTCTACCGGAGGCATTGGAGAACATGGAATCCAACAAGTTTAATCAAAATGCCTATGTCTGCTCCGCATTTTCTGGTCTGACTTTCAATATATCAAAACCTGCTGGCACCAGGCGTCTATCTTCTAGCTTTTTGAACAGAGTCATTGCCAATTGAGTTTTACCACACTGGCAAAGTCCATTGTGGAGGTCAGATAAAGTATCTGAATCAGGAACCGTTGCTGTATCAATCATATCATTCAAGACATTTGCTGCTCCATCATAATCCTCATTCTTGCAAAAGGTAGAAATCAACATATTAAAAGTACGTTCATTTGGATGGAAGCCAGTCCTGACCATGCTCTTGTAAATCTGGAACGCACGGTCAGAGTTCTTTCTTACACACTGGCCAGTAATAAGGGCAGAAAACGTAGCAGCATTTGGACATAACTTCTCCTTATCAAGTTGTTTGAACAGATAGGCAGCTTTTTTGGTCTTACCTTCCTTGCATAGTCCCAGTATCAATGCATTATAAGTTAGTACATCAGCCTTTACTCTGTTCTTTGACATTTCCTCAAAAAGCCTGTTGCTCATCTCAGTGTTGCCTACTTGGCTGTACCCGTTGATTAAAGTATTGTAAGTTACAGTAGTTGGAGCCACATTCAGGGCTTTCATCTCATTGAAAACCTTGTTTGCTTCATGTACTTTGCCTTCCTTACAGAAACCATTCATAAGAGTGTTGAAAGTAACCACATTTGGATGCACACCATCCTTGCCCATTGAGTTTTTAAGTTTCATAGCCAAGCTCATAAGACCCTTGTTACAATGCCCTGCGATCAATGTATTATAAGAAGCAATGGTAGGACTAAAACCCATACTCTCCATTTCTCTCAACACCTCCACAGCCTTTTCAAGTTTTCCCAACTTGCAAAATGCATTAATAATAATGTTAAAAGTGTATACATTGGGAGATATCCTACACCGCTGCATTTCTCTGTAGAAACTTAAAGCAATATCCACTCTATCTAAATCAAGCAAAGAGCTCAAATACGTATTACACGACTTAATAGTAGGCAAAAACCCATAATCCTTCATCCGACAAAAAACATCAGTAGCATTCCTAAACTTCTTTAGATGAGCAAAACTCTTGAACAATAAGTCGAATACATGAGGAGAAGAATCACATATTCTATAAGAATACAGCAACGACTCAAACAACTTGGCTGGTAATTCCAAAGAACCGGATGCAATAACATTCCGAAAGACTGATTCTGCAGACTTAAATTTCCGGCTTTTGGTGAGAATGTGGAGTATCATTGAATGAGTTTCAAAGGAATGCGAAGAGGGGTTTTGAGTTTTAACCCAATTGAAGAACTCAAGAGAAAGAACATGGTCCTTTTGAATCTTCAACAAAATATGCTTAACTCTAAACTGGGTCAAGTGGGTAGACAAGGAATTAAGCTTATCCCAATCAGAGTGAATGAGATGGCTATGAGCAACATTAACAAAGTCGAGGTCTTGACCTCTGGCTTCAGGGACTGTTCTAAAGGGTATTGGGATTGGTTTCCAATTCCTTCCCCTTGAATTCCCATCAAGAAAGGGTTTTAAAGAATTGGCTTTTACTTTAACAGAGTCAATCAAAGTTGAGAATCGACGAATTGGGAAATGATTATTCATGAAACAACTAGATAGCAGAAAACTTGCACTATAAACGTATAGAAGGACCACCAATAAAATTCAATGGAAATAGATCAAAAGGGAACAAATAATGGGAAGCTTATAATTTTTCTGAAAAACCTGAAGACTATCATGCTTTTTTGAGCGCAGCTAGCCAGGTACTGAAGAAGAAATGAAGGTTCCTCTGCTTTCAAAAGCTCCAGATCTTTAGGTCCTATGGCTTTCAGGTTAGTAAGAAAGAGCTGGCCATGCTACAATGGAGAAAATAGAAAAAGAAAAATGGATGGACTTTGATTTGGGCTTTTATGGGCTTTGTATTTATTGTAATGGGCCTTTAGGTATGCTTTCAAAATCTTCATATTTTGGGCCTTCAGAATGAAAAAAATATTTTAGTCCAATTCAATTCAAATGTTATCCTCAATTTTTACTATTTTTTTCCCAATAAATTAGGAAAACTATTATCGCATCTATTGTATTAATTGAAGGTTAGCATACTATACAAAAAATGGGATTAAAAGGTTGACAATTTTTTAGGGTATACTTTTTTAATATTAATAAATTCATAATTAATTAAAAAATGGTATGAGTCAAATTTTTAATCCGCTTATGGAGATTAAAAACTATCCGGGTAATTAAATTGAGGAGAATTATAATTCGATGAGGTTTAGTACCAAATTGAACAAATTTGAAGGTTTGACACTAAATTGAGCGTTTCTTTAAACATTTAGTCTTAAATTGAGAAAAAAATCCAAACTAATGAAAGCGAAAAAAATCTATGGTTCTTTCCAAACAAACAAGAATACTAAACTATAAGAAAAAACAATCAATTATGTAAAATTTTCACTCATATTTAGCAAAGCCTTCGATATGGATATTGTTGTGGTCAAAATCTGCCACAACGTTGACCTGAGAAGGTTGTCTCTCGAACTCCGGTATCTAGGAGGTTGAAGAACCTGCAAGAGAAGAACAGCTTTGGAGTGCGGGGGTGAGGGATCCCGCGTTAGCACTCCGATGCTTAAGTCAGTGACGTTCTCAAGTAGATTGAGGAATCTAGAGAGAGTATTCTTCTTTAGGTATAAAGTTTGGAGTTTTCAATATGGTGAAAAGGTAAGAAGGTACTCTGTATTTATAGGCATAGAGAATGTCACGTCATCAATTCCCGTACCCGGGTCGGGTCCGCAAATATCGGATCTGTTGTCTGTAGATGTTGAGCCATTAGTCAAGGAGTCAAACCTGGTTGTTTGGTCAATAGTCAACCAACAGGTACTACGGAGTGCTACGGGGGCGACGTTCGTCGCTCCTAGTTAAATATTTGCTCAACAGGTATATATACTTTTCATGTCCTAAAAAAGAAAGAAAAATCAATCAAACTCAAAAACGAAAACGTTAAGGACTAAATGTTGTCGAAAACGTTAGGGCCTTATATGGCATCGACAGATGAACATAAAAAATCACTTAAACAAGGTGAAAACAACAAAACCCAATACCCTAATCTTTCTTTTCCCTTCAACCCGAATCCAAATAAACCATTTTCCACAAAAACCCCCAATTTCTCTTCCTTTCGATCAAACCCTATAATATCCAATTCAAATTTGAAATAATTTTACCAATTAAGCCTAACATCGTTTATTGAACGAACCCATATAAATTTAATCGAAATGCAATGAAAATTTAACCCAAATAACAATTACTATTTTTAAACCCTTAACTAACATGTATCGGAAACCACAATTTCTAGATTCCATTCGCCGCTAAGCCACCACCTTAAGAGTTGACCAAGTGACAACTTGAAGACACCCGTTTTTGTCTGGTATCCTTCAATCAAGTTATTTCTTAATTGGCATTAGGGTCACCTAGGGGTATTTTGGTCATTCTTACATTCAGGGGCATTTTAGTCATTTTTATTAAGGGCATTTTGGTCATTTGCACATTCAGGGTGCATTTTGGTAATTTTAGTATACTTTTAATTTAGGTTAGTTAATTCATTTCTTAGTAGTCTAGATTGCATTTGAAAAACCAAAAAATCTTAATATGCACCTTTGGCATTTTTACTTATTTCATGTCTTAGCTTCATTTAGTAATTTAATTAGCATTGTTGCATTTTAATCATGTAGCTTAAATTCAATTTAGTTTTTTTGAATAATTAATTGTCAATTTAGCAATTAGTAAGGCATTCCATAAGTAGGACCCGCATAATTTTGGTAATGGCATTGGTTGGAAGAAAAAACACAAAAGAAATGGAATTGCATTTTGGTTAGTAAAGCATGTTCTTACTTTGCATATTAAGTTTAGTCCATTTAGATTAGTTAAAGGGCATATTAGAATTTGATTTTGAGGAAATGTAGCATAACACTTTGCATTACATACTTAGTTTCATACATATTATTTACATTTCAACATTTTGCTTATGCTTTTGCTACATTGGAAATAAATACAAGGCATTTGATTTACGAATTGGACATTTGATTTGCAAGTTGGTGCTCTTTTTCTTCTCCAATATTGTTATTGCACCATCCAAAGTGGATTACACAAGTTTTCCTAAAAAATCAAAGCAAAAATGCAAGTTAGAGACAAAGCAAACAGCCCAAGCAAGTTGTCAATAGCACAATCCCGGAAAAACGCAAATTCGATTACCTTAGAGGGCTCGAACCGGAAAACTTTGTAAACGAAGGTCGTAGAGGACTCTAGGGGCTTCAATTTGAGCACAAGAACGGCAGGATTTGGAGCTGGGACGAGGGAGATGTGGGCCCTGCAATCCAGGCCCCAAAAACTGCAGGAATTCTGGGCAGGAATCGATGTTTGAGAAAAACTCGAAATTGACCTCCAAGATGACTCCGGGTGACAAAGTGGTCTTCATGGAAGTTGAAGATCACTCTCCAAGCTTTCCATAGCCTGCAAAAACACGTCATTTGGAGTTAAGATGGAAAAGATATGATTTTTTGAAGGCAGCTGCAGAAATGATTCCAACAGCAGACATGTTTGATCCAAAACAAGTATTCACTTTGTAAATGGCAAGGGAATTTAGACATTGGCAGCAGACATTCATTTTGTTTTCTCACCTTGCATTCAACATTCATTCGCAGCAAGCACTATGGCATTCCACAAAGATTCATCAGCAGCAACACAATACCACAGGCATGATGACATAGCAGATTATACTCAACAGGATTCAACTGCCAAGGTAAGGTTATATAAAGGTAACAATGATAGTCAAACATAAAGAATGCAGCAAGAAAACAACAAAGAATTCTACTAAGGCAAATGAGTTCAATATGATCAGGAGCAGTGCTACAAACTAGCCAAGGTAAGGTTATATCAGGAAGAAACTAAATCCAAAGGCAGTCAAAATAGTGTGCAACAATGAGCCAATGAATCAGAAAGTGCAAAGCAATAGAACAAGCCACATGCCAATCCCCAATACATAATAGAAAATATGCTTTCCAATATTAAATGGGCATCTATCAGTTTCAAAGGAAGCAGGCCGATTCAAGAACAAATGCACAAGGTCAAAAGTCAGCAAAAGCAGAGTCAAAATAATCATCAAACAACAGAAGCATGATACATTCCACAGCAGCAAGAAGCAAAATAAAAGAGAGAGAATTACCCTAAGAGCTGCTGGATTCGGATTGGTCCAACTCACTTTGCCAGCTTATCCCATTTGCAACACAACTCACCTGCAATGAAGAGTGAATACACGTGAGAAGAAATAGAGATCAAATACAAACAAAACAGGACAGTGAGGGGAAATTTCATCGCCTGCAGAAACAAACAAAAGGAGAAGATTGGCGAGCAAGTAAGGTAGAAATAAATAGAGGAGCATAAAAAAAATAGAGGGAAGTTAGTTTTTAGAGGGAGAGGAGGAGGAGGCAGTTTTCCAGGAAAAAAACGAAGTGATTTTTTTAGCAAGTTCATCTTTTTCATGAAAAAAAAAAGCAAGCCTTTAGTCTCTGTTTCAGATACAGAAAATCCCAAAAGTAATTCATATTACTTATCTTCTACCAGTAGCTAAGAACAATCAAAATAAAAGAACCAAAGACTCCATTTTTTCCTTTTAGTCAGTACCGACAGGAAAACACCAAAAAGTAGATAGTAAAGGATCAAAATAGGGAGGGTAATTACCCTTTTGGGATGCCATCGAATCTCCAGTTGCTTGAGCCTCCATTCTTTAGCTTTTTTTTTCACTTTCCAGTAGAGTTTCAAGGGTTTCCACCAATTTGGGAGTTTACAATTCAAGGCTTTGTTTGATCAAATTAGTTTGGGGATTTAGAAGTACAGAGAGAGAAGATCAGTTTGAAGTTGGGAGTAGAGTTTTCCCGACGGCGGAGGATTTGGTTCGGGTACTAGGAGATTTTAAGGGCTTAGCCTCAAGGGCAGGGAATAGGGAGAAAAGCAGAGTCTAGAGGGCTCTCTGTGTTCGACCGTTAGGGGAGTGAGTGGAAGGAAGTGGCAACGTTGTTTTTGAGCTTTAGAATGAGAGATATGTCGTGGGTAGAGATGGGAGACAAGGAATGTTTAGGTAATGATGGAAAGTAAGGAAAGCAGAAAGGTTGGGTGCGGTTTTGAGGTGTTTACGGTGACTGATAGGGGTTCTAGTAGCGATTAGGGCGACGACCTATGGTGGTGGTGGCGTTTCAAGGTTGATAACGGTGGTTGGGCAGAGCTATAAAGAGAGAAAAGGGGGAAGGCGACGTTAGTTCTGAAACATAAAGGCTAGGGTTCGATCGGGTGTGGAAGAAGAAGAGGAAGAAAAGAAAAAGAAGAAAAGGAGGGCTGATTTGCTAAACGACACTGTTTCGATATGGAGCTAACCCAAATCTGGTTTCAGTCCAGACCCAATCCGCCTCGGACCCATCTAAGCTCATTGTAGACACCCGTTTTTGTCCTATATCCTTTAATTTGGGTCGAGTTAGCATTAGGGTCATCCAGGGGCATTTTGGTCATTTTCACATCTAGGGGGCATTTTGGTCATTTTTGCATTTAGGGGGTATTTTGGTCATTCTTAATCTACTTTTAATTTATATTAGCTTGTTCATTTTAGTTATCTATATTGCATTCGAAAAACCAAAAATCATAATATGCACCTTGGCATTTTTGCATATTTAGTAATTTAGTTGCATCTTCATTTAGCTTAGTATTGTTGCATTTTAATCATATAGTTTAAGCTTAATTAGTTCATTGATTAATTAACCCTTTAGCAATTAGTTAGACATTGCATGAGTTGGATTTGCATTTTTGTGTGTTTTTTTTTTCATTTCATGGCATATTAGTAAAACAATGATAAATAAAACAAAACACCAAAAATAGAAATTAGAAAATCACAATAAAGAAAAAGAGCATTCATTTATTCATCTTGCACTAATTAGATATATCCCCAAAGTACAAAATAAAAGTAATAAAAATACAAAAAGGGGAGCTTTATTTACAATTCCCTTGGCTTTGCATATTACATCTCGAATTGAGTTTTGGTCCTCATAAGGTTTGTTTTTCTCTTCTGACTTGGCTTTCTCTTTTCTTAGTCTTTAGTAACCTGCCTGCAAAGATGTAAAATGTGCCCCCCAAATTCAAGACTAAACACCATTAGTTGGTGTAAGCCAAAAAAGAGTCGGAGGGCTTTAAAAAATGAAAAAAAAAAAAAACTGTGCAGCAACACTAAAGGAAACAAGGAACATGCAAGGGGCTGTGAAACAAGGAACATGCAAGGGGCTGTCAAGCAAGCATGCATCAGAGCGTTGAAGGTCTTTTAAAAGACCTCATGTGCAGGGTTGTGCATGGGAGGAATGGTGAAATCAGAGTACAAAGCAAGAGCAGGCAAATAATAAAGAATTTCACAACAAGATACATGCAAGGGAAGCAGCAGACAAACATGAAGATTATTTTTGCTTTTTGGTTGAATTTGGAAAAGGAATCAGGATTAGTTCTTGATCCCTGAACTCCAACACAACCATGAGATCATGGCAGGCAACAATCATCTACTATTAAGACAGCAAGGAATACAAGACAGTTCTCAACCAGATGGGAAACATTAAACAGGACATGGTCACCCTTCCATAATGTTTGCTCGCTGCATTATTAATCTCATAGCATATTTCAGCATTGCATATAGAACATTCACTTGGCAACATACATTGTACAAAGTTCATCAATTCATAGTATTTTACATATTAACAAACATTTAGGCATTTTAAGTCAGCATTTCACATTTTAAAGAGTAAGCTTCATTTTGACATGCATAATTCAGTTTGAAGGAATTTCATTCACAGATTTTCAGAGGTATTCCATAGTCAGCACCATTATCAAGTTCATTGCAAATTCAAGTGCATTGTTAATCAAAATCTGATTTTCCTATTAGCATTTTCATAAGGATGCATGCCACATTCAGTTCAGAGTCCATTAGTGTAGCAAACAAGCATTACAGCAGCAGTGTGTTCACCAATCATGGCATTTTAAATTAGTCATCAAGCATTTTTTTACATATCATAATTAACATTCTAAGCTCAGAGTTAAGCATGACAAGCAAGGCAATCAGATTGCAGCGAACAAATCAAGGACAAGGAAGTAGAAATGAGGCATCCATATCCATTTTCATTTTCAAAGTCACAAAAAAACCAACAGGGCATAACCCATTCCAGCAGCATTTACGAGGCATTATGGCAATAATAAATAAGAAAGAAACATTTACAATGGACAGCAATGAAAGTCAGTTTCTCCAAGCATTTTGCAGTCGCCAAACTCAACGTTTTCAAGCACAAGGGAGGCACAAAAGTAACAATTAGCAGCCATCAAGAGATCAAATCAGTAAAGTTAGGACATTCCTTTCCAAATTCATTTTGAGGGCCACAGATTCATTCAAGAAGAGTTGAAAAAGCAAGAATGGGACATCTTCGCAGCATTCAATCATCTCATTCATAGTGCACATTTTCTCATTTCGGCATACATTATCAAATTGCATTCACTCAGTCTTAGTAGCATACATAGTTAGCATTTTACATAGGAGTTCAAGGCAATTCAGCATAACATAATTTCATGACATTTCATTAGGAGAATAGTCACACAATAGCATTACTCAATGGACAAGACATCCATTCGTGTTGTAGTTTATTAGCATATCAAGCAAACAACATATTTACTGTCATTTTCCAGTAATAAAGAGCACAGACAGTTTCAAGGCATTCACCTCCATTCATTATTGCATATTTTCAATATACATTCCCCAGTTTAAATAACAAGCAGGAAGGAGCAAAATAAAGGAAGCAAGAAGCAATTATTCGAGCAGATAGAGATTAAGCATCTTCAGCAGCAAAACAAAAAAGGGAATTAAGGAAGTTATACCATTGGTTGCTGTCAGATAGTCATTGGCCTTGCATTTTCGAGTCCCCATTTCATTGGTCCACATTGGCATACCTGCACAACAAGACAAATTCAGAGCATATTTAGTTTACACTCACATGACAGCAACAATATGGTGACAGTTGCAAGAGGAAAATGACAATAAAAGGAAGGATATACCTAGAGAGAGGAATTACCGCCAGCTCACTACCCTCCACACGTGATCCAACAAATTTACCTGCAGAAACAAAGAAAAACAAAAAATTGGTGAGCAAGTAAAGACAAAAAATAAATAGAGGAAGTGAAGGACAGAAACAGAGGAGGATGAGAGGATAGAAAAAAAGGGAGTAGTTTTTTTGGAGGAGAGGCGGTAGGATTTTGAAGGGGTTTTAGAACAATCAACTAGGGTTTGAGTTTTTCTTGGCAGTATACATTGAAATTAGATAGAAAAAAGATAAAAAAAAAATAGGAAAGGTAGTAACCTTATTGGGGATTTTCTGTTGAGTCCCAAGTTGCCTTCCCTTGTCGATCGTTTCCCATGGAGTCCGAGTTTGCTTTCGGTTTCATTTCTTTAGAAAGTTGTCGCTTTTGAGGTCTATTCCCTTTAGTCTTGAACCAAGGTCTTAGAAAGATAGAAGCTTTAGTGTTTGATGGCAGTTTAGTCGGAATTGGGGCCGCCGGGATTTGGAGTTGTATGGTTTCGGGTAGCCTGGGTCTCAGAGGTTTTGAGTAGTTTTCGGGCCTTAATTTGGAAAGGAACGATGAAAGGAATGGTCTTTAAGCAGCTTCGAGGCTTTGTTCGGGACAGGGGAGCCAAGAGGGATCAGTTGGTGAAGTTTCAGGCGATGGTGGTTCATGGTGGTAGTGGCAGCCGCCCGAGTCTGGTAGAGAGAGGACAATATAGTGAGAGAGTAGGGCAAACGGAAGTAAAGGAAAGGAAGAAGAAATAAGAGTAGGGAGATGGTTTTGGATCGTCAACTACGATGGTGGAGGAAGCGGGGAGGAGAAGCGGCGCTGTTGGAATGAGAAGAACTAGGGTTCGGTTTTGGATGAAGAAGATGAAGAAGAAAAAAAAGAAAAGAAAAAAAAAGGAAAAAGGCTAAACGGTGACCCGACCCGTTGGATGCAGTTGATCCGAGGACCCACTTCAAACCCGGTGGTCTACCCATCTCAAGTAATTGGGTTGGCCCAACGTTTCCCTTGTTAGTAAGCTTTTGATTTGGGCCTTTATTTATGTATTTTGGGTTTTTAAATTCTATTATCCATTTGAGCTTCTTTTATGTGTCTATGCATTTGGGCTTACTTTCTTTTAGTTGATGGGTTAAGTTTTATGTTTGTTGGTCTAGAATAGTCTATAAAGCATAGGTTTAACTAAAATTTAAATTAAGGCTTAGAATTTAGGAATAGTGTACATGTGCATTCATGTTTATATTTCTCTATATTTCCTTATATATATTGATCATGCAATGTCATTTGAGATTAATAAATTGATTCCGATGATGGAATAATCGGTTGGAATGTAGACAGTGCTTGTTTGTTTCAACCGAGTTTCCTAGGCTTGAAACATCTAAATGGGAGTCTTACCAATCAAGTGGAAGGTGCCCAAACGATGCCTCTCGTATAACCACTTGGTAAAACATTTGCATGTAACTGGAATTCCATGCATCATATGCATCCATATCATAAGAGATAGTCAATAATTAAGAAAAAAAATATGAAAGCAAAAGAAGCAAAAAGTGAAAATAAAAGGATTAATGAAGTAATCAGTAATTAAGAGTCAAAGTGAAAAGATAAAAAAAAAGTAGTAATCAGTCAATTAGTGATTAAGAGGAAGTAAAATGATTAATTAGTAAATTGATAATTAAGAGAAGAAGTAAAAGAAGTAATTAGTCAATCAGTAAAAGTAAAAGGATAAATTAAAAAAAGAAGTAATCATTAGAAAAAATAAAAGAGGAAGTGATCAGTAGAATTAAGAGTAAAAGTAAAAGAAGTAATCAGTAAAATGGTAATTAAGAGTAAAAGTAAAAGAAGTAATCAGTAAATCGGTAAAGAATAAAAATGGTAAAAAGTAAAGAGTAATCAGTAAAGAGTAAAATGGTAAAATGGTAATCAAATTCAAAGAGTAAAATGACAAATGGTAATTAAATTCAAAGAGTAAAAATAGTAGTTAAATTCAAGAGAGTAAAAATAGTAATCAGTAAAGAGAAAAGAGTAAAGAGTAAAATGGTAAAGAGTAAAGAGTAAAAGAGAAAAGAGTAAAGAGTAAAGAGTAATCAGTAAAGAGTAAAATGGTCAAAAGTAAAGAGTAATCAGTAAAAGAAGAATGGTAAAAAGTAAAGAGTAATCAGTAAAGGAAGAATGGTAAGAGTAAAGGGTAATCAGTAAAAAGATAATCAGTAAAGAGTAAAATAGTAAAAGGTAATCAGTAAAAAAAAGTAACGATAATCAGTAAAAGGTAAAATAGTAATCAGTAAGAGCAAAATGGAAATCAGTAAAGAGTAAAATAGTAATCAGTAAAAAGTAAGAAGGTAATCAGTAAAGAGTAAAATAGTAATCAGTAAAAGGTAATCAGTAAGAGTAAAATAGTAATGTCGCAACGTCCGGGTCCGGGGTACGGAACCCTACGGTTAAACGACTTAAAAGAACTAAAAACTAACAGGGAGTCGCCACTAATCTTTTTTGACCTAGGTGTGATTAGCCACCTATCAGATTATTAAGCCTAATGTTAACCTAAGCTTGGCGAAAGTAACACTAAACCTAATAAACGGTCTTCTAACCAGAGTCCTAAAGGTTCGGGAGTTGGGTACGCGTGGGGAAGGATTAGCACCCCCACGACGCCCGTCAAAAGACGGCACTGACTAGTTTAGACTTAATTATGGGTTTCTATTATTGGTTGCTACTATTCTTGAATATTTTCATGCCTTTAAACTCTTTTTATTTATTCTTTCTTAAAACT
>AWWV01010182.1:0-53153 GCA_001974805.1 Corchorus capsularis
TGGAAAAGAAGCTTGCCATAAGAAGGGAATTTCTAAGACTGTTGAACTCTTTTCAAACATGCATAGCATCTGCATATCCTTTTGGCCTTTTATATTTTCTCATGTTTATAATTGTTAAAAAGTCATAGCACTTTTGACTGCGAATGTTTGTTGAATTGGGTGATCACCACTAAGAAAAAGTTCCAAAAGCGCTCTATAATTTTAACTTGGGCAATGAGCATAGGAATGTCCGATTAATAAAAGGTTTGAATGAGCAAAACAAGATTCTTTTGAATAAACAATGGTGTTTTGAACAAAAGATAAGATAAGATCAAAACTGGAACGTTTTCTTAAAATGTGGTAACATGATTACTCGATTTGTGTCAATACTGCTCAGAATCCCGAATTTCATTGATCCTAAAAGAGCCCATTCTTTTCCTTGGAAACCAATTTGAATTTGAGACATATTGAGATCTTTTCGTTCCTAGGGGCAAATTGCTCAAAAGGACAAATTCAAGTCACTTTCAGGGCCTTGGAAAACAAGTCGGTTTAGAATTCAAATAAGCCCACCGAAATTGCATCTTTCAAGTCACTTATCAAAACACCTTTTCCCTTCTTGTGACTAGTAGCGGGGGCAACATTCAGTACGCTCATCAATAAAGAGGTCATTCGAAAGAATGGAGGCAGAAAACACCAATTATTAAATTCCCATCAGAAAAAAGAGAGAAAAAATGAAAAGATTAAAAAGAAAGAAAAATTGAATAGCGATGTCATGTGCTTGCACAAATTTTCAGGATGGTCAAAACAAGAGACATTTTTCAAAATATTTTTCAAGAAAAGGTTTTCAAAAATGGATTTTCAAAAAGGTTTTGAGTCTTTTAAGAGTCGCCTTTCATCAAAATATCCAGATCTGAAATGATAAATGACCTTCTTTCTTGATCCTTCGCATGTAGAAAATTATCCATTGTTATCCCTTTTGAGTCTTACGGATTTTCTTTTGAATCAACCCTGATCAAGGATCACCCTCCACACTGGAGGTAAAGAAGAGGTAGAGCTTGTTGCGAGTTAGAGAAAGGATACCCAAGCACACTAATAGGGATAGTATGAATAAAAGGAAAGAAGCAGAGTGTCATGGACTGGAAAAAGATGTCCAAGCATGTCAAATAAAGATAATGTGAAGAAAATAAGAAGAATAAAAATTTGTTGGGAAAAGGCAGCATAATCAATGGAGAAAATGTAGTACACGCAATGGTAAAATGCTATCTGAAATCATCAAAGACTCCATTGCAGTAATACCATATGCCAAAAGGGAATAAAAGCAAGTTAAAATCAAGGGCACCAAAGCAGCAGCCAGTCATAAACTTTATTTTCAGGAGGAAAACAAAAATGATCAAGCAAAGTCCTAAAAGTACAAGCGGTTGCTCAAGCAAGCAAAGGAATTCACAGTGTGATTGATGTCCAAGAAAAAGCAAAAATCACAGTTCAAAAAACAAGACATCCTTCGCATTCAACTCAAAGAAAAAGGAAAGAAAAAACTTCGCAAAAAAAAAAGGTTCGAAAAAGAGAAAATATATATAAGGAGGGGTCCAGGTTGAAAACCCGCAAAAGGCGACTTGGATCCATTGGGGGGTCACTCGAGTTAAAAACCCGAAAAAGGGCGGCTCGAGTGAAGGTTGGAAAAGGAGAGAACTTAAGTTGAAAACCCGCAAAGGGCGGCTCAAAGTGCAAAAGAGGATGTGAATTCGAGGAGTCAAGCAGGCAAGAAGGAAGAACGGAAATGAGAAAAAGATGGAATGAAGTAGAAGTTAAATGAACAAGTTTAGGATTGGAAGCTTGTAGAGAACAGTGTTTAAATGGAAAGGTCATCAAAGGAGAAAGGACTTTCCGTGCAGAGAAGAAAGTGATCCTTGGATCGAACACCCTCAAACACATTTTTGAGCCTTTTACCCTTTCTTTGGCACCCATAATCCAATCCCACATTACGTGCCTAATAAAGTCCTTCTTTGATCAGATCCGGATATTGAAGGTGAAGGGATTGTTCCTAAAATAGAAATTATTTTTGCAAAAGAAAAAAATGTTTTTCTCAAAAAGGTTTTTAAAGAAAATTGTTTTCGAAAATTTTTTTTAAACGCAAGTGCATGGTGAGGCTTAAAAAAAATCAAAATCGATCAATAAAAGAAGAAATGCTCTAGGGTGAAAACCCAAAAAGGGCAATCTAGAGCAAGGATGGGAATTTTTGGAACCTCCAAACAGTTAAGAAAAGCATAACCTCTTTCGCAGTAATAAGCATTGACTCAAGAGCAGACGATGTCATCAAGCATTTTAGTCTTGTCAAGTGAAGCCAACACACCAAAATAAATCTTTTTAAGAATTGTCATTCAATCCTTTCGAACTGCACTTCTCTTCAATAATCAGTGTTGATACAAATCATTTAGAGATAAATAACAAATTGAGAATGTTTTGAAAATGTGTTTTGCAAAAGTTTTGCATCCCATTTGTGAGTCCAAGAAGAAGGTTAAGTCAAGGATATCTGATAGGAAAATTTTCTAAGTGGTGGTCACCAAATCTTTTGAGAAAGTCTCCTTCAGTGGGGCAACATGTGGGGCAATTTTAGCAAAATCATAAAATGTTTTTCAGGGGCAAAGGGCAATGTCTTGAGGGATCATTTTTTAACCATATCATATTTTAAGAAGATTTTGCTACATGATCAATACATATAAGAATTTTGACTTCTGAATTAAACTATGTTGCAGGAAGTTGGCAAGGAAAATGGTACCAAGATTGGGGCAAATGAGTCAGCAAAGAGGCCTGTCAAGGATACATTTGGGTAAACAAGGGAAGTTAAATGATTTTACTCTCCTTTATTGATTCAACATTCAGTCATTAGGCATTCATGGGCATTCATACATGCATACATGAGAACATTCCATCCTCATTCATAGCAGGAATTTACAAGACAGTGAGTCAGGTTCATTGCAAGAGTAGGAAGAGGAATTCAGAGTAAGTTGGAAAAGAAGTCACACGGAACAAAAGAATCAGAATTCGGATCAGATATAATCCAGAAGAAGCACGAGGGTATAAGGCAGGCAAAGAAAGGCAAGTTGGGGCAAGGCATGAAGAGAAAGATATGGAATGAGACGAGCAGAGATTTCAATAAGTTACAATTCAGAAAAGGGTTAAGTCAAGAAACTGGATAGAACATATGTGGAACTAAATATTCCAAAGAAAGTTTCAGCAAATCAGAGACCATCTTCAAGACAAGTCGTCTCAGAAGTTTTTTAGAAAGTAACAAGGGAATGGATACAGGGAGTAATGAGATCAGCAAAAGGATCTTTTCAAAGCATACTATTCAAGTCAGATCTGGGGCAAAGATGAAGAACAGAAGGATTCAAGGAAGCAAAGTCAAAGAAAAAAAAGATTCAAATTATCAAAGTTGATCGCAAATTGGTCCTTTTTCATCATCAATCAAGAAGTTTTTAGTCACAATATCAGATTCAAAGTTATTTTGCAAAGGTACTTTCTTCCAAAGACACTTCCATGTGATTCAGATTCAATTTTCAAGATTTTGCTTCGGTTCCACCCGAATGCTTCAACTTTTCCATAAGTCAAACTCGTTTCCATACGAGTCAGTTCAAGCTTTGGTTCCACCCAAGCATTCAAGGGCTTTTCCATAAGCCAATCTCGTTTCCATACGAGGTAGATTAAGCTTTGTTCCGTCCAACCATTCAGGGGCTTTTCCACAAGCTAAACTCGTTTCCATACGAGTCAGTTTAGCCTTGGTTCCATCCAAGCAGCAGGGTCTTTTCCATAAGCCAACTTCGTTTCCATACGACTCAGTTTAGCCTTGGTTCTATCCAAGTAACAGGGGCTTTTCCACAAGCCAATCTCGTTTCCATACAAGTCAGTCAAGCCTTGGTTCCATCCAAGCAACAAGGGCTTTTCCATAAGCCAAACTCGTTTCCATACGAGTCAGTTCAAACTTTGGTTCCATCAAGCAGCAAGGGGCTTTTCCATAAGCCAAGTTCATTTCCATATGAAGTCAGTCTTCCAAGACCAAATTCGTTTCCATATGAGCCGAGCCTTGCTTCCAAGTGGGTATTTCCATATAAGTTAAGTTTCAATCAAATTGGTCTTTTCTCGCTTCCATTCGAATCTGCAAGAAGTTGACCTTAAAATAGGTTTTATTTTATAGTTTCGAATAAAATTGACCCCGAGAAGGTCTCAAAAAAAGAAAACTAAAAAACAAACAAAAAAGAAGAAAGGTGAAAAGGATAAAAAGAAAAGGAAAAAACGTGCAAGCACAAAAACGGGTGTCTATATCTTTGCACGCTTCCTAACTCTCAAAAAGTATACAAACTACTCTTTTGCACACTTCCCGAGAGGCAGAAAGCTTGCAAAGAGGGGCAGTTCTAGACACCCGTTTTTGTCCGGTATCCTTCAATCAAGTTATTTCTTAATTGGCATTAGGGTCACCTAGGGGTATTTTGGTCATTCTTACATTCAGGGCCATTTTAGACATTTTTATTAAGGGCATTTTGGTCATTTGCACATTCAGGGGGCATTTTGGTAGTACACTTTTAATTTCGGTTAGTTAATTCATTTCTTAGTAGTCTAGATTGCATTTGAAAAACCAAAAAATCTTAATATGCACCTTTGGCATTTTTACTTATTTCATGTCTTAGCTTCATTTAGTAATTTAATTAGTATTGTTGCTTTTTAATCATGTCGCTTAAATTCAATTTAGTTTTTTTGAATAATTAATTGTCAATTTAGCAATTAGTAAGGCATTCCATAAGTAGGACCCGCATAATTTTGGTAATGGCATTGGTTGGAAGAAAAAACACAAAAGAAATGGAATTGCATTTTGGTTAGTAAAGCATGTTCTTACTTTGCATATTAAGTTTAGTCCATTTAGATTAGTTAAAGGGCATATTAGAATTTGAATTTGAGGAAATGTAGTAGCATAACACTTTGCATTACATACTTAGTTTCATACATATCATTTACATTTCAACATTTTGCTTATGCTTTTGCTACATTGGAAATAAATACAAGGCATTTGATTTACGAATTGGACATTTGATTTGCAAATTGGTGCTCTTTTTCTTCTCCAATATTGTTGTTGCACCATCCAAAGTGGATTACACAAGTTTTCCTAAAAATCAAAGCAAAAAATGCAAGTTAGAGACAAGCAAACAGCCCAAGCAAGTTGTCAATAGCGCAGTCCCGGAAAAAATGCAAATTTGATTACCTTAGAGGCTCGAACAGGAAAACTTTGTAAACGAAGGTCGTAGAGGACTCTCGGGGCTTCAATTTGAGCACAAGAACGATAGGATTAGGAGCTGGGACGAGGGAGATGTGGGCCCCGCAATCCAGGCCCCAAAAACTACAGAAATTCTGGGCATGAATCGATGTTTAAGAAAAACTCAAAATTGACCTCCGAGATGACTCCGGTTGACAAAGTGGTCTTCATGGAAGTTGAAGATCACTCTCCAAGCTTTCCATAGCCTACAAAAACACGTCATTTGGAGTTAAGATGGAAAAGATATGATTTTTTGAAGGCAGCTGCAGAAATGATTCCAACAGCAGACATGTTTTGATCCAAAACAAGTATTCACTTTGTAAATGGCAAGGGAATTTAGACATTGGCAGCAGACATTCATTTTGTTTTCTCACCTTGCATTCAACATTCATTTGCAGCAAGCACTATGGCATTCCACAAACATTCATCAGCAGCAACACAATACCACAGGCATGATGACATAGCAGATTATACTCAACAGGATTCAACTGCCAATACAATGAAGTTCAAAGGTAACAATGACAATCAAACATAAAGAATGCAGCAAGAAAACAACAGAGAATTCTACTAAGGCAAATGAGTTCAATATGATCAGGAGCAGTGCTGCAAACTAGCCAAGGTAAGGTTATATCAGGAAGAAACTAAATCCAAAGGCAATCAAAATAGTGTGCAACAATGAGCCAAACGATTAGAAAGTGCAAAGCAATAGAACAAGCCACATGCCAATCCCTAATACACAACAGAAAAAGTGCTTTCCAAGATTAAATGGGGATCTATCAGTTTCAAAGGAAGTAGGCCGATTCAAGAACAGATGCACAGTGTCAAAAGTCAGAAAAAGCAGAGTCAAAATAATCATCAAACAACAGAAGCATGATACATTCCACAGCAGCAAGAAGCAAAATAAAAGAGAGAGAATTACCCTAAGAGCTGCTAGATTTGGATTGGTCCAACTCACTTTGCCAGCTCATCCTATTTGCAACACAAATCACCTGCAATGAAGAGTGAATACACGTGAGAAGAAATAGAGAGGGGAAATTTCATCGCTTGCAGAAACAAACAAAAGGAGAAGATTGGCGAGCAAGTAAGGTAGAAATAAATAGAGGAGCATAAAAAAAATAGAGGGAAGTTAGTTTTTAGAGGGAGAGGAGGAGGAGGCAGTTTTCCAGCAAAAAAACAAAGAGATTTTTTTCGCAAGTTCATCTTTTTCATGAAAGAAAAAAAGCAAGCCTTTAGTCTCTGTTTCAGATACAGAAAATCCCAAAAGTAATTCATATTACTTATCTTCTACCAGTAGTTAAGAACAATCAAAATAAAAGAACCAAAGACTCCATTTTTTTCCTTTTAGTCAGTACCAACAGGAAAACACCAAAAATTAGATAGTAAAGGATCAAAATAGGGAGGGTAGTTACCCTTTTGGGATGCCATCGAATCTCCAGTTGCTTGAGCCTCCATTCTTTAGCTTTTTTTTTTCACTTTCCAGTAGAGTTTCAAGGGTTTCCACCAATTTGGGAGTTTACAATTCAAGGCTTTGTTTGATCAAATTAGTTTGGGGATTTAGAAGTACAAAGAGAGGAGATCAGTTTGAAGTTGGGAGTAGAGTTTTCCCAACGGCAGAGGATTTGGTTCGGGTACTAGGAGATTTTAAGGGCTTAGCCTCAAGGGAAGGGAATAGGGAGAAAAGCAGAGTCTAGAGGGCTCTCTGTGTTCGACCGTCAGGGGAGTGAGTGCAAGGAAGTGGCAACGTTGTTTTTGAGCTTTAGAATGAGAGATATGTCGTAGGTAGAGATGGGAGACAAGGAATATTTAGGTAATGATGGAAAGTAAGGAAAGGAGAAAGGTTGGATGCGGTTTTGAGGCGTTTACGGTGACTGATAGGGGTTCTAGTAGCGATGAGGGCGACGTCCTATGGTGGTGGTGGCGTTTCAAGGTTGATAACGGTGGTTGGGCAGAACTATAAAGAGAGAAAAGGGGGAAGGCGACGTTAGTTCTGAAACATAAAGGCTAGGGTTCGATCGGGTGTGGAAGAAGAAGAGGAAGAAAAGAAAAAAGAAGAAAAGGAGGGCTGATTTGCTAAACGACACTGTTTCGATATGGAGCTAACCCAAATCTGGTTTCAGTCCAGACCCAATCCGCCTTGGACCCATCTAAGCTCATTCAATTGGTAAACTCTAATTTGGGCTTTTAAATAGTTTTATGCATTTGGGCTTTTCATGTAGGCTTTGTTTTAGTCTTTTTAAGTCTAATTTAAAGCCTAGTTTCATTGTTAAGTTAGAAGTTAGATTTTACCTTCAATAAATGGATAGAATTAACTTAAATTTTTAGGATATAAGATTCAATTACTCATTCTCATGCATATTTAATTTCGCTTTAGATTTAATTGTTATCATCATGTAGATAAAATTAAAATGACTCCCGTGAAGGGAAAGGAGGGCGGCTCATTCATGCATGTCTGAGTTTGCTCGACTTCTCCCGGAGGCTTGGAAATTTCCGGAGGTCGTTTACCATTTATTGGGAGGCGGCCGAAGGTGTTCCTCGTATAATTAATGGGTAATTAAATTCAAAGGGAATTTCATGCATCATGTGCATCCACGCATTTAAGAGTCTAGTGTGTCAATAAATTAAGAATTATTAAGGAAAAATCTAAAAAATGAAAAGAAAGAAAAGGGGGTCAGTCAGAAAATTAAAAATGGTTATCAGAGTGATTAAGTTCCAAAAAGTAAAAAGGGCAATCAATAATTAAGTTCAAGACAAGTAATCAGTGATTAAGTTTAATAAGAAAGATGCAATCATTAAAAGGTAAAATGGTAATTAGTAAGAGTAAAGTGATAATTAGTAAAGAGTAATAGAATTCAGTAAGAAGTAATAGTACACAGTAAAAAAGTAAAAAGGTAATCAGTAAAAAGTAAAAAGGTATCTGAAAGGGTAAAATGGTAATTAATAAAGAGTAAAGTGATAATCAGTAAAGAGTAATAGAAATCAGTAAGAAGTAATAGTAAACAGCAAAAAAGTAAAAAGGTAATCAATAAAAAGTAAAGAGGTATCGGAAAGGGTAAAATGGTAATTAGTAAAGAGTAAAGTAATAATCAGTAAAGAGTAATAGAAATCAGTAAGAAGTAATAGTAAACAGTAAAAAGTAAAAAGGTAATCAATAAAAAGTAAAAAGGGTATCTGTAAAGGGTAAAATGGTAATTAGTAAAGAGTAAAGTGATAATCAGTAAAGCGTAATAGTAATCAGTAAGAAGTATTAGTAAACAGTAAAAGTAAAAAGGGTAATCAGAAATCAAGGTTCAAAAAGTAATGGTAATCAGTAAGAGTAAAATAGTAATCAATAAAAAAATAAAAAAATAATCAGTAAAGAGTAAAATGATAGTCAGTAATTAAATTCAAAGAGTAAAATGGTAGTCAGTAAAAGAGAAAAAGAAGAAGAGTAAAAAGTGGTAATCAGTAAAAAAGAGTAAGAAATGAGTAAAAAATGGTGATCAATAAAAAAGAGTAAAAAAGAGTAATTAGTAATAAAGAGTAAGAAATGGTGATCAGTAAAAAAGAGTAAAATGTGGTATTCAGTAAGAAAAGGGGTAATTAGTAAAAAAAGAGAGTAAAAATATGGTAATCAGTACAAAGAGTAAAAAATGGTAATTAGTAATCAAGAAATAAAAGGGTAATCGATAGTAAAATAATAAGTTAATCAAAGGTCAATAAAACTCTTTTAATATGGCATGAAAAACTTAAGAATAGAGACAACCAATAATAGAAACCCACAATTAAGTCTAAACTAGTCAGTGCCGTCTTTTGACGGGCGTTGTGGGGGTGCTAATCCTTCCCCACACGTACCCGACTCCCGAACCCTTAGGACTATGGTTAATAGACCGTTTATTAGGTTTAGTGTTACCTTCGCCAAGTTAGGGTTAACATTAGACTTAGTAATCTGATAGGTGGCTAATCACACCTAGGCTAAAAAAGATTAGTGGCGACTCCCATAGGATTCAATAGTGGTTTTCCCCCCTCTTTTAAGTCGTTAAACGGTAAGGGTTCGGTACCCCCCAGATCCGGACGTTGCGACACAACTGTGGCCCGTCGTAAAATTGATGGTTAAGGTAGACATATCTTTAGAGAGAACTGAGAGAGAAATTAGAAAATTTTTTTTGACAGACAGTAAAACATTGGGTTTTATGCACCAAAACTAATCTAATTATAATTTTTTTATTTTCTAAATACCATTTACAAAATTAACTTATAAAAAGTTTATCATATACACGTGTTGCGTGTTGATTGGCTCGTGCGCTTATGCCCAGGCGTATTATACACGCATTCATGCAAATTGACTTCAGGGCCCTATTTGAGCATTTTCGATAATATTAGGGCCCTATTTAACCAAATTGAAAGAATGAGCCCGTATTTGAATATTTTCACAAACATTGGGGACCTATTTGAGCAATTAGCCTTAAATTAAGTTTTAGCCAATTTCAAGGGTCATTTCGGTCAAAAAATATCCATGCTTATATATATATATACTATATATTATTTTTAACTACAATGGAAATTACTAAAAGGCCAAATTGAGGATTAATGTGGTGCCACCTTTTGGTTATTTTTGGTTTTTTCACACTTTTCAGATGACTAAAAAGCCCCTCTATGAGTTTCCCCCATTCCTTTTCCTTCTACCCTTTTTTGTAATTACACATTTCCCTTCCTTAATTGTTTTTAATCAATGTTTAAGGCTTTTAATTAATTGCTTCCCTAAACCCTTCATTACTTTTAATTAATGTTTCTCTCGTTGTTTTCTTTTTTCCTCTCACCAACTCAGTTGCTGCTTCCTTTCAACTCCTCGGTGCTGATTAATCTTCAGGTTTGCCAAAAATCAAACATTTCCATCACTCCCCTCTGTTTTCACCTTCATATCTCTTTACTCTTTCTTCTCCGTCTCCATCCCTTCAACATGGACCGTTCAATAATTTTCCCATTCTGAATTAAAACCACCATTGGTTCAATGTGAAGTATTATTATCTAATTAACAATATATTTTATTACCTCTTTGCATTTCCTATTACTTACAAATAAAAACAAGTTCTTGACCTTCTTAATTTTGCATGTCTAAAAAGTTAGCTTACAAAGATATATGCCAATAGCAAGACACATAATTAAAACTAATCCATTTAAATTGCGTTTTTACTGCAACCTTATATAATTCGATCAATTAATCAATCAAGCATCACTCTAGAACAAAAATGTTCTTGGCCCTTATATAATTGATTATATTAACATACTTATTCAATCAGTTAATCAAGCACCACTCTAAAATAAAGAACGTCCGTAGCGCCAGCGCGGACTGATATAACTTGTGATTATTATAATCGAATTGTGCAACTTCTAAATTGTTTCAAACTGGCAAACTGCTGCTCATTATTACGTCACTTTGAATTGCAAATTTGCAATGGAACAAAATGATTAAAATAATAATGAAATCAAATCAGTTATATCCAATATATCCTACATATTATTTTTGTAACCAAGTGAAATTACTAAATGCTCTTTCTAACTTTTAACCTGGGATGACCTTATCGCCCCGTTTTAGTCATTTCTCACATGCGGTTACACTGAATCGATTCGTATTCTATCTCTCTATAACCTCATAAATCATATTCATAAATCATATTTATTATATTTAAACCCACAAAAAACGCGTTCACATTTACAGAGCAAAAAAAATCTATAAAAACTCATATGATAATAATAAATTTTAATTAGATTGATTATAAATAGTTTTTAAGTAAAAATATAATATATAAATAAAAGTATAATATTAAAATAATTAATAAATAACCGGGTTCTGGTAGTGGGTATCCTAAGGTCACTACCCGAACCCTACCTAAACCCGTATCCCTAGGATTTATTTTTGAAGGATATTTAAGAATGTATTTTTTAAAGGATTTATTTTTGAAAAATATATCATTGATGATGATATATATTATATTACTATAGGTGTGCAAATAAGTATACACTTGCAAAATAATTGCAAAACAAATAATAGGTATAAATAAGTATACCCACACTAAAAATTCCCCGTAGCGCAAGCACGGGATACCCCTCTTGTTAACTATTAATGCTAATCAAGTCACAATTATTATTATTTTTTTTAAAAGAAAGTTTAAGTGGAGGATGTGTTATCACATCCCTTTGGCTAGGATAAGCCGCCAACCCTTTAAGGATTTACGAATTCAATGAACATTCATCATGCAGATTTTTCGGCCTTATAAATTGTCTACCAATATGGATTTGTGGAGATTCGAATCTAGGTGCATTTCATCACAAATCCAAGTCTTTACCATTTTAATTAACCCATTGACAAGATAGTTACATTTGATATGAATAGAAAAATAAATGGTTTAATAAACAATTTGACCCTGAACTTGTAAAAAAGGGATAAATTGGCCCTTGAATTTCCAAAGTTAGCAATTGCACATCTGAACTTGTAAAAATGGACAAATTAGCTCGTTCGGACAAAAATTGCTTAAATTTCGTTAACAATTGAACGAAAATTAGACAAAATTTATCGGAACCATACCATTTTTCGTCCAAAGATGGCTAATTTCTATCCGATTGTTAACAGAATTTAACCAATTTCCATTGATCAAAATGGCTATTTTTTTTCTTTCCTTTTTTTCTAACAAATTCAGGCTTGAAATTGGTAGTTTTGAAAGTTTAAGAGCTAAATTGTTTTTTTGGCAGTAAATAAATTCTAGGATAAATACAATTTTGTTTTAAGGTTAAACTTGAAGGAGTATACCTTGATTTTGTCAGTTTAGACGACTTGACTTCAGTTTTTCCACAAATAAAATAGATTTATGAAAATTACATGTGCCTTGCGACTAGTTTATGTCCACTAATTTTACATTGTGATCCTCCTTAAAGGCCATAAATTAACCTATCATGTTCTTCCACTTGATTTACGCAACTAGTAAACGAGAATAATTTATACGACATAACTGATAACTACAACGTAGAACAATCTGATTTTGTAGTAAATTTGTCTCATTTAAAGATCTTTTTGGAGACTTGGGAAAAAATCTGAGATTCCTGATTTATTTTCTACGTGTATGTAGAAACTAGACAAGACGATTGGCCCTGATTTAATTAATTTATATCCTTAATCTATATATATATATTATAAAAGTGATAGTCCTTCCATTGCCATTTAATCATATCTCAAAATACAAAAACATTTATTTCAGCTAATAAATATGGGGCCGTTCATGAGAGGCTTACTGATGATCATCTTCATAATATTGCCTAATTACTATCTTGTAACTCAATCTGTTTCTTCTATGCAGTCACCAGCTTGCTGGGATTCTGAACGCTCTGCTTTGCTGCAGTTCAAGGAAAGCTTCATTCTCAATGAATCTGTTTCTGATTTTCCTCTGGCTTATCCAAAAGTCAGTTCATGGAAAGTTGAAGGACAAGGTGGTGGTGGTGATTGCTGCTCATGGGATGGCGTTGAGTGCGATAACAGCACCGGTCATGTTATTGGACTTGATCTAAGTAGCAGCTTCCTTTACGGTTCCATCGGCTCCAACAGCACCCTTTTCCATCTCAACCATCTTACAAGTCTCAATCTCTCTGACAATCACTTCAATGGCTCTGCGATTCCTTGAGCAATCGGAAACCTTTCCAGGTTATCACTCTTGGCCCTCTCTTTCTCTGCTTTTTCTGGTCAAGTTCCGATTGAAATCCTAGAGCTCTCAGAGTTGGAGACCCTTGATCTCTCATGGAATTACCTAGAGCTCCAAAATCAAAGCCTGAAAAGTTTAGCTCAGAATTTAGTCCACCTCAAGTTCTTGATCTTGGTGGGGTAAACGTATCTTCAACAGTTCCTCAAAGCTTGGCAAATTTATCTTCCTTGACATATCTCTCTTCGCAAGTTGCGACTTGCGTGGTGAACTTCCCATGAAAGTCTTTGAACTGCCCAATCTTCAGTTTCTTAAAGTGTCGTACAATCCAAATCTCACGGGACGATTGCCAGAATTTTCCAAAAATAGTTCTAATATTCAATTACTGAGACTTCTTCACACAAACTTATCAGGTGAGATACCAAAATCAATTGGAAATCTCAGGTCCTTATCACACTTGGATGTCCAAAATTGCAATTTTTCGGGGCCAATTCCCATTTCATTGGCTAACCTTACCCAGCTCACTCATCTCTCACTTGCTTTCAATGGGTTTAGCCATAGCAGTACTACTATGTCTTGGCTTGGTACTCAAACCAAGTTAGATTACTTGTCTGTAGAGGGGACAAACTCGTATGGCCACATCCCAGCTTCTCTCAAAAACCTGACACAAATTACTGTTTTGAGATTTGGCGAAAATCACTTTTCTGGTCGAATTCCATCTTGGATTGGAAATCTTACCCAACTAGTCCAGTTGAGTCTAATTGAGAACGAACTGCAGGGTCCAATTCCACAATCTCTGCTTTCTTTAGTGAATCTAGTAGATCTTAATCTTGCTCTAAATTACTTGAGTGGCACCATCAACTTAGAGCAGTTGCTACATCTTAAAAATCTGGAGCGTCTGCAGCTATCTGAAAACGATTTCTCGGTACTCTCCACCACAACCACTACAAATGCTACAGTCCCAAAGTTGAAAATTTTGACAATGGCTTCATGCAACCTAGCCGAGTTCCCAGGCTTTCTTGCTCACGGCTCACCAAGATGAGTTGGGTCTTCTTAGTCTTGCTGACAACAAAATTGTTGGTCGTATACCCGAGTGGTTACCGTGGGGCTTGAGTGCCAAAAGTCTTGTTGTTCTAGATCTACACCAAAACTTTCTCACAGGTTTTGACCAACCAAATGTAGTTCCACAATGGACCACTCTAAAAAATTTGGACCTTCGCTTCAACAAGTTGCAAGGATCGCTTCCGATTCCACCTCTTTCGGTTTACCACTACTTAACCTCAAACAACTTTCTAACAGGGGAAATCTCACCTGTAATCTGCACTCTAACTTCTTTGACTGTACTCAACTTTAGCGGCATGCTTCCACCCTGTTTGAGCAATCTAAGCACATCACTCTCCATATTGAATCTCAAAAACAATAGCTTTGTAGGCCCCATTCCTCAAACATGCAAGGAGGGGAGTAAATTGAGGATGATTGACTTCAGCCAAAATCAATTCCAAGGACAGATTCCGGAATCCATGGTCCACTGCAGCATGCTAGAAAGTCTTAATCTGGGAAATAATAGAATGAAAGATACATTTCCTTCTCAGTTGGGCAAGCTTGCAGAATTAAAGATTTTAATATTAAGGCATAATGAATTTCATGGTGCAATATTGGGAAACCCTGGAACTGATGATGGTGTGTTTCCGAAGCTGCGAATCCTTGATCTCTCCTTCAATAAATTTGCATGTCCCTTGCCTTCTCAACACTTCCAAAGATGGGAGGCCATGAAAGTTGTTGATTCCTCCAAGCTAACCTACTTAGAATCAGCTGAGAGTTTTGATGCCCCAGGAGGCGAAACTTGGGCCTTTTATGTTTCCTACTTGATGACAATGACCAAAAAAGGCGTGGAGACAAAATACGACAAGATTCAAGAATTTTTGGTAGCCATTGATCTGTCAAGCAATCAATTTGAAGGTAGCATTCCACAAGACATTCAGATTTTGAAAGCAGTTCAATTGCTCAACCTTTCTAACAACTTTCTTTCTGGTGCAATCCCACCTTCATTGGGGGAGTTAACAAATCTTGAATCTTTGGACCTATCTCAAAACAAGCTCTCCGGAGGGATCCCTCAAGAGCTAGCGCAGCTCACTTTCCTTGGACTTTTTAATGTCTCTCATAATCAGCTGACAGGTCCCATACCACAAGGGAAGCAATTTCCTACGTTTGACAACAGCTCGTTTGAAGGCAACTCAGGATTATATTTATGTGGGAATCCTTTGTCAAAGAAATGCCATAATTCTGAGGCTTCACCACCACCTTGGTCGACGCCGAACAAGGATGGAGGAGACATTTTATTTGAATTTGGGTGGAAGATAGTGGTGTTGGGATATGGAAGCGGGCTAGTGGTGGGGCTCATTCTTGGCTACACTTTCAACCCTTGGAAACACAAATGGTTTCTCAAGTATTTTGGAGGGAATAAGCAACAAACAAGGAAACCGAGGAACTGATCAATGCAGCAAATATATAGTCCCTTTGTGTTTTAACTATAAATTTTTCTTATTTCTAACTTCCTTGTACTAATACTGTGTCCTTCTTATGAATATATATTTGCAAGCAACATAAACTACTACTAAAGTTTAAAATGGATATTGTTTGTTCGGGTTTAAATTCTATTAGGATCATTCTAAAAAATGTCTGTTTTCAGGATTCCATTAGGATGATGCTACCTAATCAATTTTGAATCATTGTCAAATCCTAATTTACACCCTACCACACCTAATTAATTTTTTATTAATTACCTTAACATAATTTCAACCTTAGTCAAAATTGAATAATTTTATTAATAAATTTTATTCTTAACTTCTTTTTTTACTTGTAACGTAACTTTTTTTAAATATTTTTTTAATAATTTTTTTTACCTAATAACATTACTTTTTATTCACATTATGATTGGTTTTGGATGTGGAACAGATTTTTTTTCTTTACTAGTGACAAATTAATTTAATTGGTTTAGAACAAATTCAAATATTAATTAATTTAATTGGTCATCATAATTTGATTCTTTTTATTAATAATAATTAATTAAAAGAAATTAAAATTCTTAGAGTTATAAATAAATTGGGTGTAGATGGTTTCAATTAAAGAAAATGGTTGATGGTAATTTTCAAGAATAATTATAAATAATGAAATTTACTCTTAAAAATATATTCTTAACGATGTAAAAAAATATTTTCACTAAATAAATTCAATTTTAACTAGAATTAAGGGTGAATTAATGCAATTGATAAGAGTTTATATGGTGAATGAGGGTGTAAAATATATCTTGGTGGTGATTCAAAATTGATTAGATGGTATCATCTTAATGGAATCCTAAAAAACACCATTTTTAGGATGATCCTAATAGAATTTAAACCATGTTTGTTCTACACTACAAAGAATAATATTATTTATTCACAAGGTTCTTCAAATGCAAAACTCTAGAATATCATCTATTAACATAACTTGACCAATATTTATGCCTATTGTAGAAGAGAGAACCTGTAAAATTTGCCTTCCTTCTCTGTTCAACAGACTACCAGCAGGCACCTTGTTGCCCAATCAACGAGTATTTTGTTCATATTCATGTTAATCATGTACATATGATTTGTATATATATCTTGTCTAATCATCTTTGTTTTTTTTTTCCTTGGGGGTAGTTAGTCAAGTTGGAAAGTTGACATATTTAACAATGGGCTCATGCAACTTATATGGTTTCCCGGATTTTCTTTCTAGATAGGATGGGCTGGAGTATATGGATCTTTGGAGAAATAAAATCCATGGGTTTATCCCAAAATCTTCATGGTTTAGATTTGAGCTCCAAGCCTCCAACTTCCTTACAGGATTTGAACGACTTCCTACAGTTGCTTCATGGAGTAATCTAAAAACTTTTGGATCTTAGCAATAACAAGTTGCAAAGGATAATTTCCATTTACGAATACTCTGTCTCCAACAATTTGAGCTCCAACTTGTTGACTACACTTGACTTGTCAAATAGCGGCATGTTTCCACCATGTTTGGCTAAATGTCTCTTTGGCAACAATCCCTAACGATGGTGCTACCAGGCCTCAATCACTTCCCACCTGTGTTTCCACCACAGGGAAACCGATTTGCTACATTCGAAAACAATTCATTTGGCAACAATCCAGGACTGTGCGGGAAACCATTGTCAAAGAAATATTGTGATCCTCAGAAGAAGAATATGAAGCCCTGGATTGAATTTGATTGGAAAATCTTCTTAATCAGATAAGAAGGTTGGCTGGTTATTGGGTTAGCTATTGGGACTTGGGAGCATGTATATTCCAAATAAACACGAGTGGTTCCTTAGAAACAGATCAAACAAAGGAAATTCCAAGGATCAGGCCCAGCAGGATCTAATATTAATGCTTGCAGGATACCTATAATCGCTCTTTTTCCTTTCATAAGGGTTAAAGACTTTTGTAATTGTTCACTTCATATCAATTTCTATATAATTATTGTATCCGGTGAGACTTTAGCAAAGAGCTATTACTGGATGTAGCAAAAAAAAAGAGCTATAACTTGATGCTTGTTTTATAGAAAATATAATTTGATTCATTGTAATTTCTATTGAAGTAGTAATTTCTTTATTTTTTTTCTAGTATTCAGTAGTATTTTTTTCATCTTTTGTTTTCTTACAAGCCTTAATAGCTTAAGAGTTCTTGGGGTTGACATGGATTGCATGTTGAGGAGCTTTTTTTTTTTGGTAGAAACAAGAACATTACTCATTATTAAGTAGAAATAGTACGGTAAATAGAATCGAGGACTACAAAAGCCTCATCAAGTCTATTACAAACAGATTTGCCCCCAGTTTAGCAAGAGTATCCGCAAGCCTCCCTAAATGCATGTTGAAGTCGGACTTTCTCAAACTGCTGTAGTCTGCGTTGGGAGAGAAACCCGGGCCTTGTCAAGGTCCAAGGCCCACCGAGTAGCTCATATACATGTCAAACATCAATCCTGAACCCAAAAGTCTAGACTGATGGTTTCTTGAGTCCTTCATGTATATATATCACTCAAACAACCCATCTCTTCATGTGAATCCCTAGCAATCTCCCTCGATTCACTTATGAGTCCTCATCTTAACTTATGAGTCCTCATCTTAAGCCAATTATCGGCTATTGCCGGAGAGCATCCGCAAGCCTCCCTAAATGATGCATGTTGAAGTCGGGCTTCCTCAAACTGCTGTAGTCTGCGTTGGGAGAGAAACTCGGGCCTTGTCAAGGTCCAAGGCCCACCATTTACATGTCGAACACCAATCCTGAACCCAAAAGTCTAGACTGATGGTTTCTTGGGTCCTTCATGTATATATGTTTCTTGGGTCCTTCATGTATATATGTCACTCAAACAACCCGGTCCTTCATGTATATATGTCACTCAAACAACCAATCTCTTCATGATGTGGGATGTTTCCCTCACATGTGAATCCCTAACAATCATGTGAATCCCTAACAATCTCCCCCGATTCACTTATGAGTCATCATCTTAAGCCAATTACCGGCTAATGTGGAATGTTTCCCTCACATGTGAATCCCTAACAATTTCCCCCAATTCACTTATGAGTCATCATCTTAAGCCAATTACCGGCTATCCAAGACTTAACCCCTGGAGTGGTACAAGCTACGAACACTCCACAATTGCACGCCCCTGGCGGATTGGAGATACCAAGTTCACCGTGCTCATGGGCCACACCGATCGAGTCTAACCAGGCTCTGATACCACTTGTTAGGAGAGGAACCCGGGCCTTGTCAAGGTCCAAGGCCCACCGAGTAGCCCATATTCATGTCGAACACCAATCCTGAACCCAAAAGTCTAGACTGATGGTTTCTTGGATCCTTCATGTATATATGCCACTCAAACAATTCATCTCTTCATGATGTGGGATATTTCCCTCACATGTGAATCCCTAATAATCTAAACCTGCATTCGGTAATAATTGGAATATATTTCAAGTCAGTGCCACAATCATTATTAGAGGTAAATGCATGTTGAGGAGCTATAGCTTATATATAAGTTGGTGCATTCATCATCAGTGTGTTCTGCTTTAGCGTTGACTGATTTTAGCAGGGTTATAAGTTAACTATCTATCCTTGCTTATAAATCTGAAATATTAACTTGAGAATCGAGTAAAATACATCAATTAATGTCATGAAAACCAGTTCTGCAGCATTAGTGTTCATGGGGAAAAAATTAATGCCTCTAATAAATCATGACATATTATTTTATCTTAATTCTCGAGTTCAAATTTTGAGAAGCTATTTTAAAAGGACTACACTTTGATAAGGTTTCTCAAGCCCGCGATTCACGGATCATGATGTTCACGTTCCAACATATATAACTATTCAAAACAAAAGTCCTAAATCTTGAGATCGATCTAAAAATGTAGCATGAAAAATGTTTAGTAGTAATATAATATCAATTATTTCCTCATTGCTAGTATTAAACATTAGCAGTAACATCTATGTTAGACAAACTCTAATTATAAATCAACAATTAATAATATGGACTGGAAGACAAAATAATTCCATGATAGTTGAGAATTCTCCTTAAACCATATCTTTACAGCTAGATTTGGGTCTAAATCAAACAAATTATTGCTCTTAATCTCTTGAACCCTATACACTATATCTTGTCACATTAGTGCCCAACCAACCAAACATGATGAAGACTAGTCACATGATTAATAATTATTTCATTTTCCTTATCTAATTAAAAGTCTCCTTGTAACTTTATTCACCCATTCTTGTTTCCATGCTTAAATTCTCTAGAAAGAAAGCCTTGAGCAGAAAATATTTTGAAAAAATTAGCATGAAAAAAAAGTTAAAAAAAGGAAAGAGATTAAAAAAAAAGGTGCCCCATGTCAGAGATTATCAAACAGTAAAATTTGGCAGTATGTTAATATCAGTTTGTAAGTTGGATTAGAAGTTTCCTACCAAAAGTAACCCATAAAACAAGGAAAGTCCAACAAATCTTCCCTAAACCCTTTTAGTCTTAGAAGAACAAAACCAGGAAGAAAGTGTACAACCATTTCTAGCTAAAAATCTTAAAAACAAATTGAGTACTCCATAGATTCCATGGTGGCTCACTTCAAGCTAAGAGAGCAGTTAGGGGGAAGGATATGTCATGTTTTTCTAACATTGATTTTAAAACCCTTTGCTGTAATTTCATTGTTTGTTTTTTCAGGTCCTATTCTGTTTACCTTTTATCTCCTTGTTTGTTTTCTTTACATTGTTTTCCATAATTTTATTGTGCTCATGTTTCTATATATATAAGATTCAATGCAATGTTCCAAAATTTTAACAAATACATTAGTATTTAGTAATACTTAATCTTATTATATATATCCCTTGACCTTGCTTATTAAAGAAAATTGCATAATTTTTAATGACATTGATGCCAATGGGTCCTCCCTGCAAAAACTACAGAGAGAACCTGGCCATATGGATACCTTCAAACAGATAAATCTGGTTTGGGTTTTTTTACTTTGGGCTGAAAAAAAGTTTTTGGGGTTTTTTGTATGGAAATTGTTACCCCAAACCCATCTTGTTTTTGTCCTAAATCTTGTATGACACAATTACCTAGATTTCTCTCTTACACAAGAAAGTGAACAAAAACTAAGAAGCCAAAAATACTCCGAATTCATCTAGTTGTCTATCTGAATCTCCTACTCTCCTCTTTGTTCATCACAGAGCCACTTTTAGCCTCTGCCTTCACCCAAATTTACCTTATAATAATAAAAGAGAAAAAAAAGTTTTATTTTAGAACAAAATCTTTGGTATTCTGTACTCATTTTGATTCTGTTTATACCTCAATTTATGATTGAGGGTAAATTGGTTTTCACATAAAATAAATTAAGATATGTGGTCAAAATTTAATCAAAAATCTTGAAGAGACTTAGTTGCTGCACCACCCTGCTTCTGACAAAATTAGGAAAATCTTATAATTAATGACTAAGGGCCAAAAAATTAATAATTATTTAATTAATAATAATTATTTTAGAATAATTATTATTATTTTCTCCCTAGAGTGCCGCCCCTTCCTATAGTGTGTGGTATAATAGGATTCAAGGGAGCAGCTTCCTGAGATACTGCAGCCTGATATGCAGGCAGGGAGTAAGGAAGGGAGTTGTATGCTACCTGACCATGCAGGTGGGAGAAATATCATGAAATAAAATAGTCTAAGTCTTTCTCATACCCAGGGAAGGCCGCCCTGATCACACGAAGCAGTCTCCTCACCCCTTGCCCTGAGGAGGCAGAGAGCAAGAGTTTGTCAGCAAGTGAAACAATCACCCAAGTGAGGGAGGCACGGAATTTTACTCCTCATATCCCTCACATATGACCACCTAGGCATAGTGGTCAGGCCGCCCAGCTAGCTACTCCCTCCCGGGAGGCAAACTTGCATTTTGTTCATTTAAGGACAAAAAGGCAAGATCAAGGAAATTGAGCTAGCAAGGGAGTGCGGCTCCAACAGGGGGTTTTACCATGATAATCCTTGGTTCATGTGGACCATCTTGGCTAAATTTCATCTCAAACGGACTTAAGATGAAAAACTTATGCAAGTTTTTCAGTTAAGGACAATTTGGGGTGAGAAACCACTTCACCATGATAGGGAGTTTGGTTTTACTTAGAATTTTTTCCATAAGTTTGTGGAGATAATCTAAGTCTCTTGGCCAAGTTTCATCTCAAACAGACTTAGAATGAAAAACTTATGCTAGTTTTTCATTTAAGGACAATTTGGGAGAGAAACCGAGTTCACCATCAAGGGGAGTTCGGTTTTACTTAGAATTTTTTCTATAAGTTTTCGGAGATAATCTAAGTCTCTTGGCCAAGTTTCATCTCAAACAGACTTAGAATGAAAAACTTATGCTAGTTTTTCATTTAAGGACAATTTTGGAGAGAAACCGAGTTCACCATCAAGAGGAGGTCGGTTTTACTTGGGATTTTTTACATAGTCTCATGGAAATATTCTAAGTCCCTTGGCAAAGTTTCAGCTCATTCAGACTTAGAATGAAAAACTTATGCAAGTTTTTCATTTAAGGACAGTTTGGGGTGTGAAACCTAGTTCACCATGAAGGAGGGCTCGAACCAAGCCAATATTTTTACCATGGTCTTTGGCTGATACGTTAACCCTATTGGTGAAGTTTGGGCTCAATCCAAGCTCGTTTACAACTTTTGCATTCTTTTCAGTTAAGGACAAAGTGGCTTTATCACCCCGGTTTAGCCATGGTTCTTAATTAAAAGATATTTTCGTGATTTGAAGATCTAAATATGGCTAAGTATGAGAAATTTCGTGGCCAAGGTGTTAAGTACCATGATCCAGGGTCACCTCTTGGCCAATTGATTGATTTCAGCCCATTGGAGGTAATAGGGACTACACCTGATACAGCAGATGCAGCTTAATACCTCATGCTACCTAGTACCTCATGCTACCTGCTACCATGAGGAGGAAGTCGCCTACTATGCTATAGGGGACGCCTCACTCTCCTCTCCTCACCCTCCTATCACCTGCTGCAGCAACCAGAAGGAGAAGGAAGCTTCACTGCAACTTCCTGGGAGTTTCCTCCGACCAATCAGAAGAGTTCGACTTCCTCAGCAAGTAAAGCCCATCACATTTGAAGCCCATGCCGCCCCCTATATAAAGGAATCAGTTTCAGAGCTTCAAACACAATCTCTCTCACACAACTCAGACACAACACACATCTCTCAAACTTGCTCTGTGCAAAAAACCAAGCTCCGTGCTTATTTTCTCTCAGGCTCCGCGCCTTTTTCTCTTGTTCTTCACGAGTTCTTACTCGTTCTTCATATTTTCCTTGTTTCAATCTTGTCTACGAACATAAAAACATTGTACTCTTGTTTCTCTCTCAGCAATAAAAATCAAATTGCTATTTTTTCTCAAATCTCAATCACAGCTCTTGAAGTGCTCTTATTTACTAGAAGAAAAACACCAAATAGGCACGGTCTTAAGGATGAGAAAAGCTTTGTGCCTGATTTTGGCACGGGATTAGGAATAGAGGTGATTGGAAAAATGAAATCCATGCCTAAAGTCGTGCCAAGCCGGTTTGTCTATCTGAGGAACGGGATGCTACATACCTAAAATCGTGACTGCCCATTCCATACCTAAAACTACATCGTTTTGGGTAACACGTTCTCCCCACTTATTTTCATTTCTTTTTTTACTCTATCTTCTTCTTCTTCTTATTTCTTTCTTTCTTTTTTCTCTCTATTTTTTTTCTTCTTCTTCTTCTTCTCTACTCATTCCCTTTTCTAGCCGAAAACCCTAGCCAGCCCCGCCACTTCCCCTTGCAATTTCCGCCGACACCCAACCCCCAAAACGCCACAAAGTCTTCCTCTCTCTTCTCTTTTCTCAATCCCTACCATAAAAACTCCAAACTCTTTCAATATCCAAACCCCTAAAAACCCAAAACCTATAATACATATTCCGGCGAAAATGACCGGTGAAAAGCTACCCAATTCTGATGCCAAATTTCCCTTAACCACCCGAACAAAACCCTGTAGTAAATTTTAAGAAACAACCCCCCAAATCAAAATCCCCAAAATCGGTATGAACCCTAACTTTTAATTATTATTTTTTTAATTTGTTTTTTTATTCTAACTCTTTTTTTTAGTAAAGGGAAAATGATGTTGGGTAACGATTCGAAAGAGAGGTCTTATTGTGTTCCTATCGTGATTGAAAACGAGAGAAATGAAAAAAGGAAAAGCCTAAAACCATTTGGTAAGGACTTTTGAATTGATTTTTTGTTCATGTAAGCCTAGCCTCTTACTTATACTTTTAACGTTGTTAGTGAAAAATAAGTATTTTGTTGCAAATGTGTTTGGTTGCTTTTCATTTGCATTCGGGATTATAGTTTTTTAGGGTGTAGTGGAACCTAAAATGCTTTATTGTTGTTAATTTCAGCTTTCGAAGCCTTAACCTCCAACAAAATGGGAGGAGTTTGCTAAAAAGAAAGGTAATTTATTTCACCTATCATTGGAAGTCTGCAGGGCTACTTTACAATTGAGTTTTATCTATTTTTCCATCGTCTGAAGACCAATCTGTTTGCTTGTTCTCTTTTTTGTTTTTTTGTAGGTATCAAGAATCGTAAAAAGAACAAGGTTTTTTGGGATGAACAAACTGGCACATGGAAATGTCGCTTTGGTTATGATCGTGTTAATGATAATAAAGACGTACCCATCATTGATGCCAAGATGACTGATGGTGAGTGCTAAATGAATTGTTGCCATATTTTGCTTTTTATAGCCGCAATATTATTCCTTTGAAATACAATGTAAATTGCCTTGCTGTTAATAGGGTATTTAATACTGAGTAATAGGCCTTCAATTCATATAAGTGGCTGTTAATAGAAGTATTTAATACTGAGTAATAGGCCTTCAATTTATAAGTGTACAAGTATCTGAAGGTGGTAGTGTACTAATTTGATTCTGTTGACCATGATTATTGCTCTTTGTAGAGCCAGGAGACTCTGTGATGTGCTTAATGTCTCATGATGCTTATGTATGTATGCAAAATGGACCACGAACTAGAAAATGCTCTGTTTTCTATGTTAAGATTCATGATGCTATAAGCAGACTATTTACATGCAACTATCTATTATTTATGTTAGCTATTACAACTTCTGGAGCTAATAATTTGGCTGTCTTTTACAATGTGAATGTCCTTAAGCTATGTTAACATTCTATTATATGAATAATGCTCAGATTCTATTTAGTCTTTTACAATGTGAATGCCCTTAAGCTGGTTTGGTAATTTCTTATTTTTTTCCAAGGCTTATATATAGGTACTCATACTCTTGTGCTCGAGTGACTTAATTTCAGTTTTTGGAACATTCTTACAGGCTTTGAAGATGGAAATCAATACTTAAAAAGACATGTTTCACTGGTTCCTAATAGAACAACATAACTTTACCAAGTGCCACAATTGGCCTAGCAGTATTATAATTGTTTACTTCTCTTGGAGTTGTAGCTTTTATATCTTCCCCTCACTTTTCTTAATTATATAATGATGATTCATAATTAAGTTCTATTATTTTCTGCAGAACTATGGTGTATCACTCTAATGGAGTAATAGGGCCAATTGGATTTGCCATTAATAATGCGCAAATCAGTTCATCAAATACTTGGAAATTTGATCGAATACCTCAAATTACAACTTGATTTTATATATATATATATATATATTGATTTATTGATGATAAATTTAAACAAGAAATGCAGTTTTATTATTCAAATTCCTCAACGAACTTCCTTTAGTCATTTTCTTATAGTGTGGATTGCTTGGTATTGTTGGAGTGATATTCAGTGAACCTAAACTACATATTCTTGAACCTTTTTTTTTCCATTTCTAATTCTCATTGATTCATTTGTCTTGAATTGCAGGGACAGAACTTCAATTTAATTAACACAAGGTATGGCCAAGAACTCCAAGGGGCATACATTCAGTCTTGGCAAGTTAGCTCGGATGATTCCTCGAGTTGGCACAACCCCTCTTTCACAACAAAATATTCTAATCGACTCTCTTTCGCAACACAACTTAGCCTGGGTGTTCATTTGATCATTTCCCTAATGTATTAAGTACAATTTAGGCTTTCATCATTATATGGATTTTGAACAGTCTCCCACTATTTTGTGTTCATATCCCTAACTTATTAAGTACATTTCTTGGATTCAGATTCAATGCTATTAAGTACATTTATATATTTATTATATTTTATATCAAACCTCTTTTATTTTCATGATTTTAAAATTATATTATAAATAAATATAATTTGAAAATTGTAATATTCATAATTATATAAATAAATTTTATATTCCCAATTATATAAAAGAATTACAAAAATATTTCCTACAATTATGAGCGGCATCAGGCGTAAATTCAAACACATATGGGAACACTTTAGGCACAGGCGTCCTCCGTGCCTATCGGTCAGGAACGCATCACATCCGTTCCAACCCGTGCCTGAAGTTCAGGCACGGCATAAGCACCGTGCCAAAAAATTAGGCACGCGGCATATAGGAACAGCTATTTATCTGTTCCTCTGTCCGTGCCTACAAAGTTCAGGCACGAATTTTTACCTTTAGGTGTTGTGCCTAACTCCCGTGCCTAAATAGGATTTCTCTTGTAGTGGGAAGTCTTGTTCTTGTGGATCCAATGATTTAAATGCTCCAGTGTGGCTTTGATCCAGTCCCCATAAATCACTCTGATCTTTTAATCTGCTGCGCTTTCACCAGATCTTGTTGTTTACTTTCTCTTTGTCAATTTCAGCAAATTGACTGGCACGCCCCTATGCTGTCACTAAGAATTTTTCGCAGAAACTCTATAGAGAGATTTTTGACACAACAGATTCAATTAATTCAGAATCGAGTCATATCAAGCCTTGAATGAAAGGAAACTCTTCCTACATTTATTATATCCATTCACAATACTCGAATCTAACATATTGTTTAAAAAAGAGCATTGAGATCCTTCTACCCATATGGATTAGTTCAAAATGGAGCCATATCAACCCTGAATGAGAGGAAGTTCTATACATTTATTTTCTTCATTCACATGACTCGAATCTAACACATTATTTAAAAGAGAGCATTGAGATCCTTCTACTGAGATCTAATAAGCGTTTGATATAAAAGTTGAAAATTTTGAGTGAATGGTCAATTTTGATGGTCCATGTTTGCATAATAGTGGGGAAGCATGGTCGAGAGAAAAAAAATGGTGGTGAAAACTCTTATGTGAAAAATGTTTGACCAATTGAAAGAGTAAGGAAGTACAAAAATGATGAGAAGAGTCGTTGGGGGAGTGAGTGAAAATGTGAAAATTTTAGCGTACTTTACGGGTATTCTCTCCTTGTAATCTTGCAAATTATCAAATTCCTCCCAGAAAGAAATCAAGAATAGGGAACAGTGCCTACCCTCTGCTCAAATCTGTCCAACAAACAAGTCCAACACAAAACAGAACAACTCTTTCTTACTCCTCTCTTTCTCTTCACTCCCATTAAAAAACCAAAATCTTTAAGATATGGGTCCCCTTTTTTTCTACAGAGAAGAGAATCAAAGAAACCCTTTGTAAAATCTAATGTCAAGTTCAAACCTTTATTAATAATGATGATATTATATATAGTAGAAGTATATTTTATTATATACTGTGCTTTCTGTCTGAGAGGGGCTTGGGGTTTCCTTTTCTGGGCCAAAGTTCAAACACCAAAAGACAACCAAATAGTTGCTTCCTGCCTGCATGAACCCCTGATCTTCAAGCCTTCTTTTCTTGCTTTGGTTGTTACCCAAAGACTCATTATTCATTTTGGAGATGAAACATAAGATGCTTTGAAATGACCTTTTTGGTGTCCAGTGAAGAAACTGTTTTCATACTTGGATGCAGCTTATGAAATTTGTATGACCCATATTAATCACCCAATAATCTGAAAACCATATGTAAAATTTGTTCAAAAACAGACAAAAGAAGAGCCAAGACAATGTAAAATCTTACCAAATCCTAATGCCTGCCTACATTTTAGACCTTCATAGCCAATAATTCTAAAGACTGAACACTCTCAATGAGTTTGCAAAAGGGTATGAAGTGAAGGGCAATTAAGACAGATAGCAACAGGAAAATATGTCAATATATATATAGCAATGAGAAAATATCATATTCATCCAACAATTGACATCAAGTAAGGTGTGGGGTTCGAATCTTATGAATGAAGAAAATAATCGTGAGAGAGTTTATCCCCAATTAGGGTTTGGCTGGACTCAATTTCCAGATTATGAATGTGATTATAAAATTCCTGGTAACTTGTAACCAAATCAATGGTCTGCCCTGTTTTTGTTTTTTGAGAGAAGGCTCAAAATTTCTCTTCTAGGTTCCAATCAAGCATGCTTGGATAGCAATTATATTTATAGGTTGCTTCCAGCAGTGTTGAAAAGACACTTCCGTTTACATTTTTCTTCCTAATATAGAGCCCTATAATTTTCTTCATTTTCTTCCAAAAACTTGTAAGAGAAAATGTGAAATAATCAAAGTGTTTGGAGTGTTTGCCGGTTTATGCCCCCCACGCTGGGCCTCACACTCACAATTTGACATTATATTCCAACCTAGCAGCTAAAATAGAAATGGTCCAATCTGAAATAGAGTTGCAGGCTATCTAGCTATGAATATAGCTCAACAAAAACCAAAATTCTCTGCCCCCCTCGCTCACAAGTCTTATTAATTTTCACAACGGCCCTAAAACCCTTTGAAGGTGAAAAAAAAATGAAGTCTTTGAAATACGCAAACAACAACAAAAATAAAGCCAACAAAAACAGCAAAGTCGAAAACAATATACAAAAAGCAATTAAAGAAAAAGGGCGAAACAGCATCGGTTCCAGTTCTTTGGCTTGGCTCTTTTCCCTTGGCCTCTTCTCCTCTTCTCTCGATACCCCACTCTCTCTCTCTCGTTAACCCATAATTTTGACTCTCTCTAACTCATGCACTCACACACTGTAAAATAATGGAATTTGACATGCACATAATTTAATGGGAAATTCTTAGTTTCTTACCATATTGTAAAGAAAAACCCTGTATCTAAATTGTCTCAACAACCCAGAAGGGAAAAAAAATTAATGAAAAATTCTCTCTCTTTCCCTGTCTTCAAGTCTGTTTCTGTGTCTCTTTCCCTAATATACTACAAACACTCTCTCTTTCTCACTCTCTTTCTTCCAAGTCAAATCCCTTCAACTTTACGTTAATTACTTATATGCCTATAACACTTCTCCTCTCTATATATATAACCCACCATTTTTTTTTTCATTTTAATTTGCTCTCAAAAAGCTATTTCTTCTTCTTCTTCTTGTGTCTCTGTTTTCTTTAACAATGGTGCACCACCGCAACCGCCAGCGCCAAGACCAAGAATTAATAGTAGTGGAAGAGAACGATAAGGAGAAAAGACCCAAGTTCTTCATCAACGACCACGTCGACATCCTGGTGGAAATCCTCAAACGCCTCGACGGCCGTTCACTTGGCGTCGCCGCCTGCGTTTGCCGTCTCTGGTGTACCATTGCACGCAACGATTACCTATGGGAAGACCTCTGTTTCCGCCACGTGTATCCGCCGCCATCCAGCGTGCGTTCCATCGTCGTCGCCCTTGGTGGCTACAAACGGCTCTACATGGCTTGCGTGAGACCCGTGCTGAGCCGACTCGGAGGAGTGAGGAGGCCTTCTTGGACTCGCGACGAAGTTCAGCTTTCGTTGTCTCTGTTTTGCGTTGACTGTTACGAAAGGCTTGGAGGTGGCTTTGGAGGGAATAACAATAGTAACAATAATGGGAGACTCGTCGGGGAATCGTCACCGTCGTCCTTAATGTTCCTTTGCAAGCCCGTGAATGTTTGATTATTAATATTATTATTTATATTATTTATTTATAATTATATTTATTGATTATTAGTCTTTTTTTAACTTATTTTCAATTTAGTATACCTTAAAAATTAAAATGATGATAATGATAAAATTCTTTATTACTTTTTGTTGTTAATTTGTTATAATTATTTGTGATTGTTACTACTAGATTTTTGTCATTAATGAAAAATAAAGTGTTTTCATTTTCTAGCTAATAATTGCTAATCTAATTCTCTTGGTTTTTTATATTTAATTTAATTGAAACAAAATGGAATTATATTTATTTATTTAATATAATTAGGGTATTTATTTATGTCTTGATAGTGAAGGCTGGGAAAATGGCAAAATGTCAAATTGGATTGGATTTTTACCTTAGGACAGAAAATCTTTTGGACCTCTTTTCTCGAGAAAAGATACGACTTACGATACTAACCGTTACTCTTGCCTCAACATGGCTATCCTTGGCCTATGGGGCTATGACGATACAAAATTAGTAAAAAGAAAAAAAAAATAACGATACAATAAAATTTTAAAAGAAAGGAATTTTGTCCCTTATTATTAAATTTTTTGTAGGGAAAAATATACGAGAATGACTTAAGAGGAAGAAATTCATTTATTGTACTAGCAAGTAGCAACTGGTAGTTCATATTAATAATACACCATACTACCACAGTACTATACTTCCAACAGCCATGCATATAAGTCAAATACATAGGTGAATAATTGAATAAATAATTTATTTATACGAAATGATAACATATAAATTTTAAAACATAAAATATCTCTAAAAAAATTAAAACATAAAAGAGAAAGAAGATATTTTTAAAAATTGACAAAGAAATTGTGATTTTTTTAGGTGCATGAAGAATTCGTTTATTATACGAGTAAATTCTTATTAAAAAAAATATTACCAGCAACAAAAAAATTCATATTTCTCAAAAAAAAAAAATCCATGCATATGTTTCTCGAATAAAATCCAATTTGGACAGCACATGGGCCTGAAGGGCCCATTCCAAAAGATCCATATTTGAAACGCTATTTATAATTTATGCAAATTCATCCACTTTTTTTTTCCTTTCATTTTCGCTGTTTTTTTTTGGGTGGATTGTTTCTTTTTGGTATATATATATCAACTTACACTCGGTGTAAGTTACAACCTTTTTTTTTCTCTTATATCTTTTTGTAAAATTTAAATTTATTCAATATCATTAGATATTATATCCTTATCACATAGATGGTATATATCAAATTTCAAGTTAATTGAAGATATTTAAATATATGTTTGATGCATAATATTTTCCACCGTTAAATATATATTTAAAATATTGAAAAATGTTGGAGTTTCAATTGATATAATAAAGATATCGGATTGACTTGAAATTTTACGTCCATGATCCATTCAATGAAAGTATAAAATCCAACGGTTGATTTTTAAAAATATTAATCCTAAATGAGGTAGAAAAGGGATGTAACTTGATCCCTGCTCATATATATATATATGGCTCCTGAAAATTTGTCTTAGGTTTAATAATATGCTATATGTTGATTAAACCCTCAAATTAAACCATTGTGGCTTTCTTTTTAAGAAACAATTCAATATGTAAATGGAAAATTACCATTTAATGATAGAATAAAAATGGAATTAACAAGCCATGATAGGAACATGATTGCTAAATACACAAAACAAAAGTTACCTATTGATGAATAGACCAAATAAGAATAAGTATTGTCTTAATTGTGCTTGGCATGGTGTTATAAATTGAGATATGGGCCTTGAGTTTTTGATTGTGACTGCACAAAGCCTCTCTCTCTTTCGGATGGGCCTATCTTTGATTCAATGTTCTTTCTTTTCTTGATTAACTTTTACCCAAACTATATACTATATATATATGGGATTGAAGGTATATGTTTTACAGTAGGTTTTTTTCATATATAATTTTAAAAAATTAATTATACTAATTATAATTAAGATATGATCAAGTTTTATTCATTCATCATATAAGAATATATATAAACTAAAAGTCAAATACTTTCTTTTAAATATAAAATTAGTTCAAGTTCAATCCATAGCGGTGCCTAGACCAAACAAAATTAGAAAGGTTTAAATATATAATAATGTTGAGTTAAAACCCAATTAAAACTTTGTCAAGTTAGTGGCTATCCACATCCTTTTTTGTTGTTTTCTTTTTAATTTGGAAAGAAAACAAAACAATGCTATGTAATAATAATGTATTAATCAACAAGCCACATTCTAATAATTTCAAAAATAAATTAATTACAAGTATTTAACAACTAGACTATCCTTATAAAGTTAAACTATTCAACATGCCTATCTGGCTAGTCCTCAATGTCTATACCTAACTAAGAGAAGATTACTTAGGATAATAAGGTGTTTTTTTTTTTCATTTTCCTATAGCCATAGTCTAAGATAAGCGGCAAAATGCTCAATCTAGGGCCAAACGTTTGCCGTGATACTCGATTTGGGGCCAAACGTTTCAATTGTAACAAAATGAGACCAAACGTTTTCGAGATTGTTCAATTCGGGGCTTTTTCGGACGGAAATTAGGCAGTGTGCAACACGCGCTGTTAAGGAAAGTGAGGTTGACACGTGACTAAAAGACCAGATGACGTGGATTATTGGGAAAAAAATTTAAAGAAAAATTAAAAATTCCTTTTAAAACATAAATCGCCTGCTATCAAGCATTCAAGCAAGCATCATTATCCGGAAGTATAAAAATTATCCAACCATAACAATTAAACAAACACAAAATCAGACAAAATATGCTTCACATTGATTCAAATCAAAATATGCTTCACACTAAGCTAAACAAGAACTTTTTAACCAACAATTATTATTGATTTGAGTTGCCCAAAACCCCATTGCAAGGAAAAACAATGCAAAATATTGCTCTGCTGGAAAATTGGCACATATTTTTAACTAAAATTGTCAGCTAAAACATAATCAACCTCAAAATTCTCAACTCTTGATAACCAAAAGAACTTAATGTTATACCCGAGTTTGACTTATGGGTTAATTTGCTACGGCTGTTCACTCAACAACAAGAACAAACCTTTTTTCTTTGCCGCGTTGCAGATGGTCCGTTTCTTCTTCAGAACGAATGTGAGAGACGGCAGAAGCCTCAAGCTTCTCAGTTTCAATCGCCATTCTTGTCACTGTGGATGCCCTGATTAATCACCATTGTTGTTGAAACTTTCCAGAAGATTTATTCGAAGCGTCCTTTGCAGCCTTTACTCTATTTTCTGAGGATACATTGATTGTTACATGACTAAAAGGAGTCGATTCTATCAAGCTAGCTATCACCTGAAACTGGTAGACAGACTGAGCGAAGCCACCACTAGATCTGTTCAAAGCAAACCTTTACTTGCGAGTTGAGAGAAGATATGGCTTTCTACCCCTACGTCATACCTTATTCTTCTTAAATTCTTAAACCCGATCCAAGGAAGGGAAAGAACAAGGAGATCTTCAATACCCCTAGCGATCTAAACTCCACCGAGAAGGAAGGCAAACAATCTAGAGAAAACGTCATCGCCAAAGCAACCTTCAACAGATCGCCGCACGTCATCAATTTCCGATGGCGCAACCTCTACCCACAAGGCATGGTCTGGGACCCATCAGCCCAGCACTTTATCGTCGGCTCTATGAACCAACGCTCAATTCATTCCGTTTCCGACGCAGGCGTTATTGAAACCATAGTCTCCGACCCAACCCTCCCAGAAAATGTCACTGTTTTAGGCCTTACGGTGGACTCCACCAAGAAACGAAATGCCTCCTCGCTTGCCTCCACTCAATTGCTCCTCTCCCTCCCTTCAACGCACTCGTTGCCTACGACCTCCGAACCCGTCGTCGCCTCTTCCTATCTCACCTACCCTCCTTTCGACTCTTTGGAGATTTGAGTTCGAAATTGACCGATCTAGGCTAGATGGCGTTATAGATGGAGATGGATTGGGAAGGGAGTTGTCGGCATTGGAGGAGAGACGGAGCGGCGCAAAGGAGCTAGGTATCAGGTTGGGAAAGAAGGAGAAGAGGAAAAAGAAAAGAAAATAAGGAAAAGAAAAAGAAAAAAAGAGGAAAAGAAAAGAAAAGAAAAGGAAAAAGAAAAAAAAAACCACGTCAGGGGTTAAACGGAGGTTGACGGTGCGTGTTTGGCACTGCTTAATTTTCGTCCAAAAAAACCCCGAATTGAGCAGTCCCGAAAACGTTTGGCCCCAAATCAAGCATCACGGCAAACGTTTGACCCCAAATTGAGCATTTTGCCAAGATAAGCTGGTATATATAGATATTACTTAATGACAAATTTGACGGTCCACTCAATAATTTTGCATCTAAATTTCGGTTGAAATGTTTTTTATGGTGTTTAGTAATAAGGAACACCAAATAAATAGAAACATATATATGGATAGATAGGGTTTAAGGTTATAATTGAGTTAATAAATTCAATTGGGATCTAATTTTTTGATACTTAGGTCAGGACATTGAGATCTTATTTATACAAGTAATAAAGGTTAGCTAGCTAGTTAGCAATCTTACATACTGTCAAAATCTTTCTAAATTTCTTCATTCATTTACATTAAAATTAAAAATCTACTATCTCTAGAGGGGTATCAATCAAGCTACTATAATAAGTTTGAAAACAACAAGTTCTTATGAAGTACAATATAACTATATATTTAGTACCATGATGTCTTTGACTATGGTCTAGTTGTTGGGTCTACATCCTAACAAGAATAAAGGAGAAAACCCCCATTGTATCTATGAAGGTTTTCATGTCAGATTTTTTTAATACAAAACTCCATGGAGTTTAGCTGAAATCTTCATGGTATCTCTCTTTCAATGATTTGTAACTATAATCTATGAAGTATTAAAAAAACTCAATGCCAAACCAATTAAGACATGCATTACATTTACGTAGGCTGAAATGTTAGGCAATCATCAGATTCATGGTTGTTGAACAAGTGCAATAACAATTTCACCAAGAAAGCATAAGTATTACTACATTATAAAGATTATTATCGGGATTTGAATTCTAATTACTAAAATTAACAACTCAACATTTCTATGTTATAATGTTACCTAAGTCTTAGCAACTTACAAAAGGTATTACAAAAAGAATCACATGTACATTACATATAATTAAAGTCTCAACTAATTCATAACCGAGTTACGTTAATTTATACACAGGAAATCTTAACTACTATTTCTTCAATTTGTAAGAGTCAAATCGAGGCCTTAAAAGATATAGTATATCAAATCATTTCACTAAATTTAGCATGTATTGGTTAGATAACACAAATCATTGTATAATTTTGATTGTGCTAAAGATCATTTGTAAAAATAAATGAAAATTACAAGCTAATTTTCTTTACCCCTTAAAATTTGAAGGCAAAAATTTAAATTTTGGACGTTTCAAGTAAGACGTAAGAAGAATCATTGTTGCCAACATGTAATGACATTCTTGTGGTATTATAAGTAGCACTCTAATTAATGATTAGGTTTTGTTATATATATATCTATTTTTTGCTAATTTTATATATATCTATTTAACTCAACATCATTCCAAAATTCAAATTCTGAGTTTTGTTTTAGGCAACTAGCTAGTAAATGATAGGAGTAGTAGAAAATTCCGAGAATTTAAGCTATTATTAAATCTGAAAACTCATATATATAGAGTAATTAACTGCAAATTTGGTTAAAATATACATATGATTAAAATCATTACATGATGAAAAAAAAGGAAAGCTACATTACATGATGAAAAAGTAATGGAAGTAATAATAAGTAATAACGTATATTATATATATATATATATATGAAATAAATAAAAGGAATCTTGTTTTGCTTTTCTTCTACGTACCAAATAAACAAAAGATTTTAACTTTTTCTTACAATTGAATTATTTTATTACCTAAAATAAACAAACAATAATAATAATAGTAGTAATAAATAAAAAAAGAAAACCATTATCCTTCACCCACTGTACTTCTATCCTCTACCAAACATTTCAAATAAAACATATACTAATTTCCTATTACTTATTTATGTCATAATTATTACAATAGATTCTTAATTAGTACAATGTCTTTTTCTTGTTTTTTCTTTGTAATAATTTTTTTAAATAATTATCAATTTGCTTTTTAAAAATAAATAAATAAATAAACACTGTGCGTATTACGCACCAGAGGCAAAATAGCAACTTCCACCATTAAATACTATTAACACCGTTTACTTTCACTGAAAATTATCATTTTTATTTTTATTAATTTTCGCCCACCCTCATTTTCCTGATCGACGATCGACGGAATCCCAAATTGCTCGCCGCCGATTGTAATTCCCTGTTGGAAACCCTAATTTGTTCCTTCAGTTAGTTCAGTGTACTCCCTCCAAAAGAAGTTTGATTGTAGTAGTAGTTGTTGTTAGTTTCCTTTTAACTTTTTACTGCACTCTGAGATTCAGAAATTAGCTCAAAATCTTGATTTGCTCGAGCTATAGAGGACACGTGGCGATCTGGGTCCTGCTTCACTGCCATTGCTGCTCAAATCTCCAGTGAGTTTAGTTTCTTTTTGGTTTTTGATTTTTAACTTTAATTTTGTGGAAATGTTTACTTATACACTTTAATTTTTGAATAGTCTTAGCTCTTTAGTTAGTCTTTTGGGTAAAGTTAGTTGATTTAAGTATTTTATTAGCTGTTTGAACTTGGATCCGTTTATTTCTTGTTATGTAGCTTTGAAGTTGGTGTAATTTTGTGTTCTCGAATCCTTGCAAATTTAGCTGCTGTTTTCCCCCTTTTAACTGAGGAACTTATGGAAACAGTGATGGAATTAACTGCAAAGTTTTATCCTTTTCTCCTCTTAAGTTTGGTAATGCTTAGATTTGGTTATTTTGGTTGATTGATTAGTTTAGCTTAAATTTTAATTTTTCCTTTCTCTGGTTTCTCAGCCATCAAATAGAACTTTAAAAGTTAAGATCTTGAATTCAAATATGTTTGATTAGGGTTAATTAAGTGTGGTTGAAAGTTGCATGACTTGGTCAATTAGAGTATCACTTGTAAGAACTGAGCCTTGTTTTGGGGAACGATCTAAATGTTGTAATTTTTACGATATGCAGAAAACATGAGATGGTTATATATGGCAATTCAGCTTCTTTTATGGTTGCCCATGGTGGGATCGTTATAACTTTTGCTTTGGGAGTTTGGTCTTGAAAACATTTGCATTTTCTAATGGAAGGACACAAAGAAGAAGCTCTTAAAGCGAAAGAGATTGCTGAGAAGCGTTTTTGTGAAAGAGACTATGCAGGTGCTAAGAGTTATGCATTAAAAGCTAAATCTTTGTATCCTGGATTAGAGGGTATATCGCAGATGTTGTCCACATTTGAAGTTTATGTTGCTTCTGAGACTAAATTTAATGGTGAAATGGACTATTATTCAATTCTTGGGTTGAAGCCTTCTGCAGATAAAGAGGCAGTGAAAAAACAGTACAGGAAGATGGCTGTATTACTCCACCCTGATAAGAATAAATGTGTTGGGGCTGATGGGGCATTCAAACTTGTGTCTGAAGCATGGACTTTGATATCAGATAGAATAAAGAAAAGTTCTCATGACAGCAAGAGAAACAAACAGGTCCCTCCTGGAGTGGTTCAAACTTCAACATATGCTGCTGGGATTGCAGGTGTCAGCAACTGTTCAAATTCCACCTCACAAGGTAGACTTGATACTTTTTGGACTGTTTGCACATCTTGTAAAGTTCAGTATGAGTATCTTCGGAAGTATGTCAATAAGAGACTTTCGTGTAAGAACTGCCGAGGTACTTTCATTGCTGTTGAAACTGGGTCAGCCCCTGTGAATGGTTCTTTCCCCTACTGTCCCTGGTCTTATGTGACAACAAGTAATGGATATGGAAGTCATGGATATGACGGGGTCACATATGTCCCGACTAATGCTACTTTTTTTACTGGAAATGGGGTCTCAGGTTATCATTCTGGGCATGGGTATGAGTATGTTTCTAACATGTCATTTCAATGGAGCTCTTTTTCTGGAACTTCTACTGGGATTGTGGGCCATAATGGAGTATCAGCCATTTCCACTGATGCTGTTTATCAGACCAATGGAGATACTAGAGGAGCAGGGTTGAAGGTAAAATCAGGTGCCAATGGAAAACGTTCCACGAAAAACTTTGCCACTCAGACCACTCCTGTGTGCAATGGCTATAATGAATCTTCAGGATCTAAAACTGGAAGAGTTGAGAAGAAAAGAAAGGTTGTTGTTGATTCCAGTTTCAGAAATGGATACGAGGACAAGGAAGCAAAACATTGTGAAGCAAGATTAGCAAATGGAAATGGTTTTGAGCATGATCCAAAGCAATCCATCCCAAGTGAACCACCCAATAGGCGATGCTCAATGGCAGCTGCTTTTGATGCCAGAAAGTTATTGATTGACAAGGCAAGGACAGAAATTCGGAAGAAATTAGAAGAAATTAGGTTGGCTTCAGAGGCAGCAGCTGCAGCTTCAACAGCTAAATTGGGCAGTCAAGATCAACCACAAGTGGCTGGGAAGGCTCTCAAAAGGACAAATTTGGCTGTTTCTGTTGAACAATCAGCAGCAAATAAAAGTGCACCAGTCTCGATTACAGTTCCTGACTCCGACTTTCATGATTTTGACAAAGATAGATCAGAGGAATGCTTCCAGCCGAAACAAATATGGGCCCTATATGACGAAGACGATGGCATGCCTCGTTTGTACTGTTTGATTCGGCAGGTTGTCTCAGTAAAACCATTTAAGATCCTCATCACTTACTTAAACTCCAAAACTGATAATGAGTTCGGGTCAGTGAATTGGGTGGATTTGGGGTTTACTAAATCTTGTGGACACTTCAGGGCCTTTAATTCTGACATTGTCGATCAAGTGAATGTTTTCTCTCATCTTCTGAGAGGAGAAAAGGCTGGCAGGGGAGGCTGCGTCCGGATATTCCCCAAAAGTGGAGAAATTTGGGCTGTTTATCGGAATTGGTCGCCGGATTGGGACAGGTCAACTCCTGCGGATGTGAGGCATCAATATGAGATGGTTGAGGTTCTTGATAATTACTCTGAAGAGCTTGGAGTTTGTGTTGCTCCCCTTGTCAAATTGGTCGGGTTTAAGACGGTATATCAGAGAAGTACAGATATGGATGCCGTTAGGTGGATTCCAAGGAGGGAGATGTTTCGCTTCTCACACCAGGTTCCATCTTGGTTACTTAAAGGAGAGTCCAGTAATTTGCCTGATCGTTGTTGGGATCTAGACCCGGCTGCAACTCCAGATGAACTTCTTCATGCTGCAACAGAAGCAAAGGCTTAACATAACCTTATCAAAGCATGACTAGCTTGGCATTTAATTTACCATTCTTACAGAAAATTTAGATTGACTGTACAAACATTTCACACTTGGTTAGCGGCCAATGCGACGTTAACACCTGATGATTTTAGAGGATGTACTATTGCTGAGGAACAGTATCTACGCATCTACAATTCTGAATCTATTGACTGTTTGGTCACAAAAAAAAATTGCTTTTATTGTCCATCAGAGCTCTAACATCTATTGATGGTCAGTTGGTCACAACACCCTTTGGAACTGAGAACTAATGCAGTATGTTTTAGTTCAGACAGACTCTTCCTCTTTCCTTGGGCCTAATGCAACGACATTCGAGTAGTGCAGGTGTTAAAAGACTGTCTGAAGGAAAATTTTTATATTCCCTTTTTCAGGAAGCCAAAAAAAAAAAAAAAAAGGCATCAAGTTGTGGAAGTTGGATGTAATTAGAAAAAATTACTATCTATTTTCTTGTTTTCTTTCTTTCTGGGTTCTTAAGTCTTCCTATAGATATCCTTGTTGTAAATTGATATCAGCAGTTAGACTAATGATCTTTTTCATTGTTATATTATAATATATATAATATGCTTCTTGAAGCAACAAATGTAAGCACATGGAAGATATCTATGGAATGAACAAATAATCATATGCTTGTTTATTTGGGTGAAGATTTTGGGTCAAATTTTGTCCTGTAGCTTAATCTGAATTTGATGGAAGTGTTGACTCTTGCTCTTGCACGCATGCACACACTTTTTGCTCCTAGTGGAATTCTAAATGAAACTCCATTTGAAATTCTTGGCCTTATTTTCTTTTTGTACTGATCACGATTTAAGTCTTGAATTTTCATCATTGAAATTAAGAGTCCGGTGGTCCGGTATCTTATCAACAATTATGTTCCAGTCTCCCAAATGAAAAAGAGGGTTTCTGACTTTATTCTAAATTTTAAAAAATAAATATTATATACAATGTGCCATGCCTTTTCAATTATTATTTTTAATTAATTCATACAATTTGGCCCATACCAACTGCATTTGCGTAATGGTGTCCATTTTCTCAATCACATGCTGTGCATCAGTTTCTTTAAATATTAATAGCTTCAACTTAGTCTTAGCAGGATTATGTGGATCTTTTTTTTAATAGTTATTTACCTCATATTTTTGGTAACATTCTTTTCTTTCAGTGCCGGCAATTCAGCGTATCCCAATTTCGGGAGCCTTAAAGTTAAAAGTGCTAAGACTTCAAATATCAAACCCAACAACATAGTTCAGACCATCTAGGCCTAGTTTATGTCCTGCGCCCTGCAGTGTTCATGGTCCGCATTAGGCCTAGCAGGACATAATATATTCCTTGTCTTGGGCCGGGCCGAGTACTCACATTACAAACATTGTACCAATGGAAGGAAATCATGAACTGATTTGACAAATATTCTTTTGGGGAAATTATCATTAAGTGTAATAGGAAGGTGAAAAAGACAAAAAGGTGTAATGGTTTAAGATTGTTTCTTCAAAGATGTAATAAGTGAAATATTTCCAACTAAGTGCATTGAGAATTAAGTGCTTTTCTTATTTTAACTCTTTTTTTTTTGTGTTTTTATTGGACTAAAGTACAATTTTCCCCCTTGAACTTGTAGCGTTTGGACGTTTTGCCCCATAAATTTCAATTTTGGACATTTTGAGCTTGATACTATAAAATATTTTAGATATTAGAAAGGAAATTAATATTTGATTAATTTTCCATTAGGATATTATAAATACTACAGGGAAAATTTTAAAAAGGGGCGGTGTACTAGGAATATTTATCAATTGGTGCAATGAAAAATATGTAATTACTATTAAGTAAATTATATTTTACAAAATTAATAAAAAGAAAATTGCAATTACCTTTATATCCTTATAATTTATTTGTATGTAAGAGTTAGACTCCTTAGGAATTTGGGTTCAACAATGGCGAAGATATATAAGAGGCTTCAGGCCGCAATCAAGTCCCTACCATTACGAAGAAAGGCTCCTAAATCAATTGCCTTGTAGACTATGAATGACTTTGTTGAGCATGACGCCTTCTCTCATCCATCTTATTTATCTATTTTTTTTTTCGTATTCTTCTTCCCCTCTTCTTTTTTGCCTCTTTAGACGGAATTCATCATCGATTCATCATACTAGGGAGAGGAAGAAATTGCCTTTGACGTTGGGTTCCAAAACCTTGTATTTTGTTCTAATAGGTTTGTTTTTTAACAATTAATACTCATAAATTAATTTCTTTGTTTACTGGTTCTCTTCTTGTTCTTGATGGTTAGGTGTTTGACGCTTAAACATTGAGAGCAAGGGTTCGAGGACTAGTATGGAAATTTAATTTCATTGCACCCGTCGGTTCTAAAATTACTTGGATTGATGCACGGTTTCATTTTAAAAGTCTTGATTCTGTCGGTTTTGGAGTGGAACCAACCCGAATAGACCCGACCCGACCAATTGGACACCCTAATTCTTCCATATTAATCTGGAGAAATTTTGAATACCACTTTCATAACTTTCAATTTTTTATTGTATCTAATTTGATTCTTACTGAATATATTATTCATTGAACCTAAGGTTCATGTTTGAGCATGTATGCTTATCTATTTAATTTAATCATAATACTTGCCAACCAGTTTTTTCTTCTATGTAAATTCAGCCTAAGGTTGATCGCCAAAAAAAATTATTTTTAATGATGAACAAATCAAGGTTTTTTTAATATTAATTGCAAAGACATTTGATTGAAGAAAACTTGGATTTACAATTAATTCCCAGGTTGTAAGGTTTCTACAGTCTGGTTGTTCTTCAAAGTAATATTCATTCCTTTTAATCAACAAGGATATAAATGTAACTGCAATTTCCTATTTATAAATTTTATAAAATATGATTTACTAAATAATAATTATATATTTTTATTACACCAATTGATAAATATTCCTAGTACACCGACCCTTTTTAAAATTTTCCCAATACCATAATACCCCAAATTGTTTTTCGTCCTCTTCGTTTCCTATTTTATACGTTTTTTCGTCTCCTTCTCCCCCACCATTATATATGCAGTTTTAGATTGGAATCATTTCGATGAGAGTTTAAAAAACCTGTAGCAAATGATGAAACAACAGAGCGAAATGAGGGCTATGCCTGTCCACTACCTTCTTTTTACCCTTTTCTAATCTTAGCAGTTGAAATACCAATTGGGCTTTCTAAATTTCGAACATCAAATTTGAAGAGAGTCTAATTGGGATTATAATCAATTTTGAGTAGATTTTTTTTTTACACATAGAAATTAACCATTTTTCAATTGAAAACTAGATATCGAAGAGAGTCTAAAAAAGAACAAAATTAGAAGAGGGAAATAGTGCCGGTGAGAAGGGATGGGAATATAATGGGATTCAATACAAGGTTCTTTTTGATCTTCAAAATTAGAAGAGGTTCTTTTCAATCGGACTGTATTCAAAGGAGTAGCAACCATGTTTTTTTTTTTTTTTTCTATTATTCTCCATCATGTGGTTCGGTACTCTTACTCTCTCTCTAATAGTTACTAATATTTCCAAAGATTGGAAAAGTGGACCTGATAACTATCCGTCCCATATTATCGATCCCTTTTGGGTCAAACTAATTATACATTTAACCTTTAATTACAAAAAATATATATACAATCAAATTTTTGAAAAATATAATTTGAAATGTTTAAGACTTAACTTAATCAAAATATAATTTTTTAAAATACATTTTTATATAATTTTTTTTATAAATATTAAAGGTCAAAGTTAAGAAACTTTACCGAAAAGAGACAGATAATATGAGACTGAGAGAGTATGATTTACCAAATAATAATTCTTGATTTTCGTTAGAATAATTAATAAATATTCTTGATAGAGTGCCTTTTTTTAAATTTTCCAAAAAAGAAAAAAAAATACTATGCTTAGTTTTCTTAAAGGTGTAACCTCGAGTTATCATCCTTTTAAGATCTTCAATTTGAATGGACTCATTATGGTTTAAATTACCTATTATATTATGTAACCTATTATATTATACAGAAAATTTTTCCTTTTCATCTTCTTTCTGATTTACTTGCTTGTGGTAGTTTAAACTTTAAACCCTTTCTTGACTTCAATTCAATGAATTGAGAGGACGAAAATATGGAGGACCAATCACTAACCGAAGTTAATAAAACGTAAAGTATTAACTAGAGGGCATATGCACCAAGAAAATGTTCCATCAAGAAAATGGAGAGGTGATGGGGGCATATGGGGGGTCCACAAATCTTGAATCAAATCAAAATCAGGTCCACTTATCTTATCTCATCGATCAAAGCCACTTTAAGAACATGCATTTCTAACCTCACTTATCATAAAGTAAATAATCCGATTGGTTCCCATGAGGGACTTGATTTTCATTTCAGTATACATACATAAGAAATTGACTAACATGAAAAATCCCCCTCTCGATAGTAGTGGCCAAATTTTATAAAATTGACCCATGTCAATCATCAACCACACACCATTAATCATCATTACCCACCTTTAATTCCGCCATTTTAGGGCCTTTTTCATGCAAACAAATGGTATTAATGGAACACTCTTTTTTTAGGGGGAAGGGGGATGGGAGATAAAAAAGGAAAGAAGAGAATGCCACATTTGAAGCCGTACTCTTACATGACTTTTACAACTTATCAGTTAGAGCACTTCTCCGATCTCCATTTAAAATTTAATGGCTTAATGTAAATAAAAATAACCCTTGAATTTTCTGGCAATAGTCTTGAACTTCAATTTTGACAAAATAAGTTCCTGAACAATTAATTTTGATCAAATAAACCCTTCTACTATGTAAAAAAGCCTTGTCAGCATGGCACGTGACCTGAAAATACCATGTCAATTTAGGATAAATTTTATGAAAATGAAAAAAACTTTTAAAAATTAAATGAATGGTGGCATAAAAATAAATTTTATGAAAATGAATTCAGAATTTGTGTGTTTTTTTTTTAATTTCTTTCTTTTTCAGAAAAATTTACCCTAAGCTGACATGGCATTTTCAAGCCACGTGGCATGCTGGTTAATCTTTTTCTCATAGCAGAAGGGCTTAGTTGGTCAAAATTGGTAGTTCAAGGGTTTATTTGACCAAAATTGAAGTTTAAGTAGGGGTAGGCGTCGGTCGGTTTCGGTCGGGTCGGGGGGGGGATTTTTTTGAAAATGTCTCACCGACCGACGGTGGGCATGCCACCGATCACCGACCGACGGTAACTGGAAACCGCCAGCCACCGACCGACGTCGGTTTCGATCGGTTGGTCGGTTTTCTAGTGTGTTGGTTTCTAATAAAAAAGCTGGAAAATTGCTGATTCAAAATTATGCAATTTGCCAATTTTAGTCTTCAAATGAAACAGAGCAATATAGGCCTCAACCCAAAGACTTTCAATATTACAGAAACTATCAAAGATGCTTTCAATTTTGAAAAGGAACCCAAAGTCCCAAACACATACATAGAGCAGAAACGTAAACTATCAGAAACTTATACTTTCAATATTACAGAAACTTTCAATATTAAAGAAACCCATCATATATCTAGTACAATCTAAACCAGCATCCAGAATTCCAGAATCCATATAAATGAAAGATTAAAGGTTTTCAAACACAAAAACAGTGGCCTAGATAACAAAAAGAAACCCTTTGAAACACAAAAACAGTGGCTTAGATAACAAAAAGAATCCCTTTGCAACAGAAACCTTGAACTTTGATTGAAATTAACCTAAAACAAAATAAGAAAAGAAATTAAATTAACAAGTAATAACAGAGGGTTTAGATTTAGATAACAAAAATAAAACAATGAATCAAATCGAAATGGGAATTACTTACCTTTGCTGTTTTAAATCACCCAAGCAAAAAGCAGTGAAGCACAAATCTCTTTGTTGCAATCTTTGATTCTTTGTTGTATCTAAATGTTGGAATTAACCTTGGATTTGTTGAGGGTTTAGAAGCGGAAGGCAGTTGGGAAATCGGAAACGAGAAACTTGGATTTGGAATCTCAGAAGTCAGAAGTGAGAAGGGAGAAAGAAGACGGAGAAGTCGAGGAGAGGAAGAGATAAGGAAAAAAATAAATTCTGAAAGATGAAACCTAAAATATAATATATATATATATAAATAATTAAATATAAAATATTATATATATTAAAATATATGTCGGTCGGGTTTCACCCATGAAATCCAAACCCGACAACCGACCGACTTCCCCTTTCCCCCGATCGGTTACAACCGACAAACCGAGCCGACGCCGTGAAACCGATTCGACGCACGTCGGTTGCGTCGGTTACGGTCGGAAGCGTCGGTTGCGGTTTGTCATTCCCACCCCTAAGTTTAAGGACTTATTTGACTATTGACGGAAAATTCATGTACTTTTTTTTTTAACATTAAGCCAAAGTTGAACCTGTAAAACCTCCTAATGATTAAAATCTATTAGTAATAAAAATATACGTACATCTTAATTTCAATTAATAAGTTTCAATCCCTAACAATCTTATTATCAATTATCTATACTAATTATAATGTGAGCCTCTGAGTTTGTCTCACGAGTTAACTCGGAGACAAACTCAGTTACTCACATATAAAAAATTAAAATTTAATAGAAATTTTAAAAAAAAACTGCTATAGAGTTATAGAGTTGGTTAATCATTAAACTATTCCTCAATATTATCCACTAACTACCCTAAATTATCCACTAACACACGTTATTTGCGGTTTTTCTTTACAAACATCTACATAATCTTTCTCCCTCTGCCCCTCCTCACTATTGATTTTTTTTCCTTTTCAAACTTATACGCACATACTCTTTCTTCCTCTTTTTCTTCTCTCATTATTCTGTTAAGAACATCATAGCTTACTTTTTTTTTTAATCTCCAACAATATATGCATTTTTGAGAGAGAGATTTGAAGTCGAAGGAGCCATATTTATTTCTTAAATTTTGCATATGAATTTTGTGTAGTTATTATTCATATGAATATATTTGTTTATTTTCAGTTTTCATCACCATGATTTATTTCTATACTTTTCCTGCTCATGTATATATGAGTTATGAATTACATTTCCAAGGTTTATAATTCCCTTACTTCGCCTCTTAATTTTGTTATTTTTCCATTATGAAATTCATGTATAGATTTCCCCTAACTACGATCTTAATTTTGTTAGACATAACTATTTTTCTCATCTTCCACTCCCACTTTAATCACGTAATTAAGTCACCTAATTAAGTTACCGTCACATTCATTGATTTGGATTTAAAAAAAAAAATCAATCATCGTATACTTCTAACTTATTTACTTCGATAATGTTCTTTATTTTGATTAATAAGCGTTTTACCAAATTAATTATTGATGTTTTGTTTGTTTTTTGCGTTTTGGTTACTGAGGAAGCTGATAGAGAATAATGGGATGTAGGCAGATTGGGTAATTTATTATTATTGATGTTTTTGTTTCTTTTGAGTTTCATGTTAATCCAAATAACAAAAACAAGAGAAAAATGAGCATGGAATAGTTACGAGATTTTGGCAAAAAAATATTAAGAAAATCCAAAATAAAATGAGGAGCAGAGCAAGGAATAGTCAGAATATTGGCGATTTGCATTTCTTTGCTGCAAATAACCTCTTTGAAACTTATGATAAGATTAGCATTTTACAATTTCCAAATTATAAGAAATTGGAATATTTCCCAATATTTAATAATTTTTTCTTATGTGATTTTGTTAATGCCATGGGAAGGAACCTATATTGTGGCAACATCCATTTCTCTCCTTAATTCATTACTTGGTAGATATAATAATTTCATGCCCCAATTATACATACATAGTAAATCTCAATTGAAAAAAATGAAGTAATTGTTATTGGTGAATATATATGATGGTGTTTTGACTTTTGATGCCCAACAAATATGGGAATTGCATGGAAAGGGTGTATAATTTTTTTTGAGATAATGGAAAGGGTGTATAATTTTGAACTGTGGTGTTTGTTTATAATTTGTCTGTGCTAAACTTATTATAAGTGAATTAAATTCATTATATATAGATAAGTTTGAATAATTAGTTAAGTAATATCTTACCAAAAAAAAAAAGATTAGTCAAGTACTAAATATCTTTTGACAATTACACCAAAAAAAAAAATCTTTTGACAAGATTGAAAAAGAAAAAAAAAGTTGTTACTTATATTAATATTAAAAAAGGGTTTTTGTAGCTGATTGTTGGTGACTCACACACCAAAATCAGGTATGCAACACAGATCGGATCCAGATTAATCAGAGCAATTAATGATTTAAAAACAATTTGAAATTTTAGGCACAATTCATATGGATAAGTTGACCCCAATATGCCACCATGGAAACAAATAAGTTAAATTAAAAAGGATATGATTGAGCATAATATATAGTGTGGCCAAAAAAATAGATTGAGCATAATATATAGTTACCATAAATTCGTAAAACCCAATTGGTAAGACTTTCATATCCCCTATTCTCATCGTCAAATTCATGATCATTTAACATCAATTTTAATCACTAATCCATGTCCAATGTCTGTTTATATATTTTTACTTAACTTATTCATCAAATAATGTTGCCTCTATTTTTTAATATTTTTAATTACAATAGGATCTTCAAATCATGAATATTCTTGATATATTTTAAACAACCTTATAGGTGCATTCTTATTTCTTACCATCTTTTCAATTCTTAATAAATGAAATATCAATGATGATTTTTAAATAAGTTATATTTCATTGCAGACACATGAGCGTGTGCCCAGTTACTAGTATAATATATCACAAGTTCTTCATCTTCAAATTTTATTTAATAAAAATGGTTAGGTAAATAGAAAGTTCCAAGAGATAGATTGATAATAAACCTAACTTACAATTAATAAATTTTACCTTACATAATTGTAATACAAAAGACACTTGGCTCGAAATTTTGGTGACAATTGTTGTAATAGAAAATAGAGTGCAACATTGTATAAATTGGATTTTATTTATCATTGTTACTCATTGTAGCATATATTTCTACATCCTCTCCTTCCTTTCTTAACACTGCATATGTTTTCTACTAACCTTTTCAACTAAGAGAAGACTATATATTACATTCTCTTCTAAAACAACCACAGCTCTTGGCTTACCTTCTGTGATTACATTAATTAGGTAAAAAGAAGAAAAAGACTTGAAACCTGTTACATATTAACTTTCTATATTCATTTTTTCTTTCTTTGGAATCTTCTCCACCTAAGTAAAATGGAGAATATCTCTAGTGTTTCTCTCCTTCGGTTGGTATGAACTATGTTGATGTTGTTGGACCGAAAATGTTGAGGTGAAATTAACAAAGAGAAAATAAATGAAGAAAAAGAAATTCCTGTTGTTGGTTGCTGTTGAAATTCAGTACTCTACCTCTATATTTGTTTCCTGTGTCTGAGTCTCTCTATATCACTGTTGAAATACCACCCCCTATTGGAGATGCAAATGGACTCTCTGGAAGATTGAATCCTTGGCTGATACAATGCCAGTATAAGAGAGAGAAAAAAAATCAACTTTAAAGATGTAATTTTCAGTAATCATAAGCAAACCCTGCAACTCGTAAGTTGCTTTTGAGAAGATACAAGGAAAAGAAAACTATACCTATCTTGGTCACCATAATTGGTAGTTATGTGCCTAATTCTATCCTCGCTGGTGGAGCCAGTATTGAGAACATCCAACAAATAATTGAAACGCTCCGCAGAAGGGAAATCTGCTTGTTCTGCACAAACTCGCCACAATTGTAATCGTTAGGCGAGAAAAAGAATGAAAAGGTATACAATATATAAATTAAGAAATTGAGATATACCGTCGGTGCTCTTTAGCTCATCCATTGAGTAGCCGAAATAGGAGTGACTAGTCAGATGTTGCTTCGGTGCCAATTGCAATTCAGAGAAACGCCGTCTCTCAAACTCCAATGCTTGCTCGTGATCCTCCATAAGCTGCTTCCTTAGTAACCTCGAATTGTCACAAAGCCTTGGCACTGAAAAGAGATAAGCAATTCAACATGTCATCAGAAATAAATAGTCGGAAGTTGGAAATGTAGGATAAAATATAGCATCAAACAAAAAAAATAAACTTATAAAAATTCATAGAAGAGATACTAACTTGATTGAAGATCTGTATCTCCATCTACAAAGTGTGGATTGTAATACATAGGATGTTGTACTTTTTCGGCAAACTTCCTGCAAAGAGAGACGAAAATTCATTAGGATGACTTTAAAAGGTAAGCAACGGAAACCACCGTAAATAATATCATAGTTTTGTGCAATCAAGAAAAAAAAAAAGGTTTGCATTATAAGGTAAAGAAATCGATAAATATTCCTCCAATAAGATAATTACAACTCAAACCCTTTAGAAGAATTTTCAAAGAAGGTTGCTCAAACATTAGAAGTCCATAATCTCCAATAGTAAAGATATAAAACAAATCATTTCGCCATATCAAATTATCTAAAAAGGAAGGCAGAAAAGAGAATAAAACAAACCAAAAGTTACATATCTTAGTAATGATTATAATAACCAGGTGGGAAGAATAAAGTTAGTATGAACCAAGGAACACATGCCAGCTGGAATCAGCCTATTAAAGCTTTTGGCAATTATAAAGATAGAAAAGGTTCATTTTCAACATCATCTACATGTATGGAAAGAGAGCCCAAGGTCATATTCTCGATACAGAAAAGCACTCCTGCTTTACCGATTCAAACTAATATGATTACTTATGCCTTGAGTTCCAAGGTTTCACTACATCTCCCTGGCCTTGCAAACATTATTGGTGCTAAAATTTTAAAACAGTTGTGTAACCTGATTCACATTATGATTGATGATAAAGTAAGAAAGGGAATTTTTTTTAAAAAAAACACAATATAAGTTCAAGACAGTAATTAGCAAAATCCAAGAATCATAACAAGCACATTAACAAAAACTAGAACTTCTGACACCAACTAAATGGGTGAGGGATGAAGCAAAAAAGAAAAGAAAGCACTTTTTAAAGTAAAAAAGGTGTAAAAATATTTTTAATTTATGTGAGATGAGCCCCATTCCTAGTATGCAGATATAAACCTTACATTTATATTGATTTTTTTTGGTGGTTTTTATGCAAATTCAAAGACTAAGTTGGTAAGTTTAAGGCGATATGATCATTTATCTGTAATCTGTACTAGAACTGGAAAATTTACCTGTCAACAAGCCTAGACTTTTCCCTGTAAGGCTTCACTAGAACACGTGCCCCACATACAAAATGAGGATTTCCTTTAGCCAAGATTTGCTTGACCGTCTCTGCATAAACAAAAGTGACAAACCCAAACATCCTCTTCTGTTGGCATGGAATCCTGACATCCTGAACAGGTCCGAATTTGCTACAAAATAATGGAAAAAAAAGAACATATCAAATTTAGAATGAAATTACCAAATTGAGATCAAATACAACAAAAGGGAGGAACTTGCAATCATCTCATATAATTTCCTTACTTGAAGTAGTTGGAAACGTCTTGTTCAGTAAAGGTGCTCTCAGCTGGAAAGGTAAGATATATCTGCCTAGAACCAGCAACTATACCACCCGGGTCATTCCTCTCGCCAGCATATTCAAGGTATTTCGGAGCATCTTCTGCCAATATTACTGAGTGCTGTCCATGAGGCCTGTAGACAAAAATGACAGTTTCATACAAAATTTTCCTATGAATTGTTTTAATGCAAGAGCCAAAATAAAACATAATGCAAGAACCAAAATAAAACATAACGTTCCATGTATTGGACCTGTCGATGAGGCGAATGCTGTTCTTCAATCGAGCAAGAAGTTTTGTCAGACTATAGCCAGCCTTGCCATGTCTTTGGCTTTCGGTAAGGTACCCCTCAGCCTGAAGTGTCCTCCCATACTTCTCATAGTACAACATCGGCAAGGATGCAATGGAGACAGGCAATCCTCTCCTGGACTTGAGAAGCTCAGTGAGCTCCAATTCTAGCTTTTCAAGAGTCCCGGGAGAGACTACATGATCATCATTCCCAGCATCATTTGAATTGGGACCAAAAAGCTGAGAAAAGCTCTCTGGCATAGGATGGCCATGGAAATACCTACAATTGTTTCCATGCTTACAGAACCCCTTGTTGAAGTAATGGCAAATCTTAAAAGGAAATTCAGGCAAGCTTGGAGACCTGCGGCTGGTTCTTGCACCCACAACAGGTTCTGAGTAATAGTAATTACTCAAAAACTCAGAACTGACAGAGTTGGCAGATTCTAGCTGATCTTCCATATTCAGCAAATGCATTTGGTTTTGAAGGCGGTAATCTTCAGCAACAGCATCCGAGTACCCTTGTGGCACAAATTCCAAATTGTTAACATGTTGCTCAGCAGTCACTTGGGGATCCCAAAATGGGGTTGCAGCTCTTATAGTTGCAGGACTCGAAACAGCAGCGCGCGCTGAAGCAGGGGAATACGGTGTGAACTGCACAGGGAGATCAGTCACAGGGGCCGGGCTCACCTGAGTGGGTGAGATTGGCATAGAAACGGCTGATTTGTTTAAGCTCAGCTCAGTTTTGGCCTTGTTGATCAAAGAGAGAAGCAAACTATCAGGGCCAAAGGCCAAACGAATCATGTCTCGGTCCCCATGGTCTTGCAAAAGAAGATAGCCAATAATTTTAGACACATTCTCAGGCTCTAGCTGTTGGATTCTATTGTACACAACTTTGGTCGATTCTGTAAAATCCATCTCAGTTTCTCAACCCTGCAAATTCAAGTAAATGCACGAGTAAAAACATGTATTAAACTTGTCAACACTTCAAATTTCACTAGCAAAAGAGACAGACAGAAAGAAAGAAAAGAAGGAGAAATAATTGCAAATCAAAGGGAGGGGAATAAGCCTGGAAAACCCACCAACATTATCTGTACGGAATTATAAAATTCCATTTATGTTTGAGGACCATAAATAGCATTAACATTAATATTTGAAGATGACCACAAAGTTCAAACTATAAGCTAAGAAAAGGGGATGGATCCAGGTAAACATATACCAGAAAAGTAAAAGATGACAGCAAAATTAAATGTAGAAAAAAGCTGGAAATTTTTATCAGTTTGACTTTGAGCTAATTATCTATATCAACGTCTTTATTTAGCATAACAGGTAAGATGGATTGACTTTGAGCTAACAATAAGGCTTAAAACATCAAAACCAAAAAACCAAGAAATAAAAAATGTGTCAAATTTTCGGCCGAGTTGAGGCCCAACAGAAACCAACCAGAACAAATTTGTAAGTTTCAATGTTTAATGAAAGGGAAAAATGAAAATTCATGCCTTCTCCTCGGTTGGAAACAGATAGTAGGTAATAAACAAAAATATAACTACAAAAGTGAAGATTTGGTTAATTTACTAACATTTTCAAAGGAAGACGATGTTCAAATTGATGAGCATTAACCAGTAAAAAATAGGGCCAAAAATTAATAAACAGTTCAAACCAAACAATGAGCCACTGGAAATGTAAAGCATGAAGCAGAACTCTACAAAACTAGAAAAACACAGAACCTTAAACACAGTTGAAAGAGAAAAACATGAAACAGAACTTCACAAAACTAGAAAATTTGACCATTTAAGGCAAAGAATAAGGGAAAAACAAGACTTTGTTACATCGTTTTGATAACCCAAGTTCAAAAATACAAATTTTAACAGATTTAGCCAGTACAAAGACAACCCAAAAACCTTCAAAAATATGAGACTTTGGAAAGATTTTTCTTTTCTTTTTTGGTTTTTGTAAGCGAAGATCTAACATACCCACCAAATCTAGTAGCTGTCTGAAGATGAAGAAAACAGAAACAAATCAAACGAACCAATCTAAAGCCTCAAATTCTTCCATGGCCATCATTAGTTTCTCCTTCTCTCTCTTCCTTCCTCTGGTTTGGAGTTTACTTTCTTTTCTTTTCTTTTCTTTTTTTTTTCTTTTACAAGTAATAATTTTATCTTCTTCCTGATCTTCTTCTATAATTCTTAATTCTCCCCTAGAAACGACACCATTCTTAAAAAATTGCAAAATGACAGAAAGGATAGGCTTTAAAGGGCGCCTTGTCTTTAGTTCAAATCAACACACACTTGAAATATATACTCATTTTTCCCTCACTTCTCTCACTCTCTCTCAAAAAATTAAAATCACATGGAAATAAATATAAAAATATTTATATTCATGCACTTATATAGTAACAGGTTCGAGTTTATATAAATTAATTTGACTTTATTTATATTTTTAATTATGTTTATTTTATATGTAATTAAAAAAGTCACTACTTTCCCAATTGTTGTTGTTGCTGTCGCTCTTATCTTTTTATTTTACTACTAAATTTAAATAATAAAAAAAAGATTTTCAAATGTTTTCTTGTTGCCACATATTTTATTTTTGTATATTAAGTTTAATAAAA
>AWWV01010184.1:0-19789 GCA_001974805.1 Corchorus capsularis
AATTTGCACATTTGACCCTAATTTTTGTTTTTTTTAATAAAAAAATCAATTTTCTGTTTTTCAAAAAAAAACCATTTTTTCTTTTTTAAAGAAGAAAATGATTTTTTTTTTATAAAAAATTTTGATACTATCTCTTTTAATTTTGTTAAAAAGATGACAAATATTTTAGCCAATAATATTGTCAAATCTTAGTATATATTGGGTGACCAAAGGGTGTTGTTGGATTATTTTCCCTCTCATATTTGTAATTCAACTCCTTGATTAATGAAAAAGTAGCCCGTTTAAACTTAAAAAAAGAATATATAATAAATCAAACAAATCAAATTATTTTTTAAATTGTAGTTGTTTTATAAATTAACTATTATTAAGTAAAGCAATATGAAATGGACTGATTAAAGCAAGAAACAATCAGAGAAGAGAAACTTGATATAAATGATTAATATATACTAAATATTGCCAATTACATCATTTATAAATCTATTGTTGTTCCTATTTAAAATATTAATCATATTCACCACAAGTTTTGGAAAAAAAGAAAATTATTTAAGAAAACCGAAAAAAAAGATGAAAAATGATTTTTTATTTTTATTAAAAATAAAAACAAAAATTAGTGGCAAATATGCAAATGGGTCCTTGAAGTGAACTTAGTGAGCAATTGAGTCCCTAAAGTGGAGTTAATTGAGCAATTAGGTCCCCGATTCATTTTTATTTTAAAATATATATTTTTTTAAAAAAATATTTTTTTAATAAAAAAGTATGACGTGGCAGTTGACATGTCAGCATAGTTGACGGCGTCACTGCCACGTCGGACGTTTAACGGCACATTGGATGGAAACTAACGGAAATTACTTGATTACTCGGTTAACTCGACTTGAGGGACTAAATTACATATTTCTTCACTTGGGGGACCAATTTGCTATAGTCGCATCACTTGAGGGACCAATTCTGTACTTTAACCGTGTTTTAACATATGCTTAAATTTAATTATTACTCCTATTATAATACTAATAACGTCAATTTAAAATTGAGTGATTACTTTCACCAAAAAAAAAATTGAGTGATTACGAAAATGCTTAAGTAACTCACCAAATAAGAGTACTAAATTTTGTACAATCTTCAAAGCACATAGTGGTTCTAATTTTGGGTGAATGCACATGTTTGAAATTATATTAATAAATTGAAGTAATTAAAAACCTTATGCATAAGCCTCGTTAATAGGGTTGGTCGACAAAACCAAGATTAGAAGGTTTCAATATATTCCGTGTTTAAAACGTTGCTTAATTAATCGGCTGCCAAAATTCCATAACTTTGTTCATAAATAATCTCATCAATCTCTTTGCTTATAATCACATCGATATTGAAAATGATTAAAATCAGACAACTTGGTTAAGTGCCCACTTAAAAAAAATGAAACAAGTTGCCTAAGGGCCCCCCGTGACTTAATTAATTCGGTCAGAAAACACAATATTACAAATAAATTAGTACTCCCTTCGTCCCATATTATCTGTCAATTTTTCCCCTAAAATCTTATCCCAAATTATCTGTCCCTTAATCACTTTTAAGATAAAATTTCCTAATTAACCCCTATTTAATTTTTCTCGTAAATATAATACTGTGATAATGGGAGAGAGTTCACCAAAAAAATAATGGGAGAGAGAAAGGGGTAATATGGGTAGAAAGTTTATAAAATTTAACAAATTGATTGATTTTCTTAATATGTGTGAAAAAAAGAAATGAGACAGATAATATGGGACGGAGGGAGTAACATTTTATACGAAACAGTGACATAGTAAATGTGTAAGTTGAAACTCTACATGATAATTGAATATTACTCCACATTTTAATAGTAATAAGAAATCGATTAAGCAAGCAATTGGTCAAAAACACTACTCAATTGAAGTACTTTCAATCTTTAGCAAGATAAATTTCAATTTAAAGTTAGAAGCAAATTTACATGGTCGTGAGTCGTGAGTCGTGACTTAGAATTACAAGGCATTGTAGAAATTTAAAAGATATATAAAAAGTAGCTAGAGTGACTCTTTGCCTACTTGTCTTATCAATCATGTTTATAAAGTTTAATTTTGCCATTAAAGTCTAAAATGTGACAAAAGACAGCAAGATGAACAATATAATTACATGTACAAGATTATCACGATTAAGACTTGTGATTTAGACACCCTAGTCATTATCAACCAACATTAATAATATTTAATTATTAATAGTAAATATATATGAAATTAAAAAGGTGACGTTGCATGCCTTTGTTGTTTCTTGTTTTAATCCATTCATATGTAGACCACCTTTTTAAGTGATTTAACTACGTATATATAAAAGCAAGATGAGTCTAAGCCGCCCTCTCCCATCTCTAATTCCCTCCATATTTCCTCAATATTCAAGGTTCTTATAAGTTTATTCCTCCTCAATAAGAGATTTTTAGGGTTAGAAACACTACTAGAAAAAGTGAAATTGGGGCGTTTATTTAGCGGCGTTTGACTGAAACATCGCTAAAATTAAAACGAAAAACATCTTAACGGCCTTTGTGAAGAAAACGCCGTCATATCACGGCGTTTAAGATAAAAAGCGCCGGTATATTAGAAAAATGGGCGGGTAATTTTTTTTCGCGCAATTAATTCAAGCAAAATATAATTCTTCCCTCTAAAATCGCTTTTCATAAAAATCTTATAAATAACATAGCGGCGCGTTGTTGTTGAAACGCCACAAAATAGGGGCGTTTAGTCTTCTAAATGCCCGCATATGACAAAAAATTGGGGGAAAATTTTTCCGCCCAAATAATTAAATTTTTTGACGGGTATACATTAACGGTGTTTAGTCTTCAAAACACAACTATTTGATGGCGTTTTGGCTCGAAACGCCGGCATAATTGAAAAGTCGATGACTAAACATCATCGTTTCGTTTACCAGCAATTCCTAATGCTTTTCTAAGTGTTTCGTTTAATAGATAAAAACCCCTAAAATTTATTTTTCCCCAAAAAGGTTCTATAGTCTCCGCTCCGATTCTTTTCACGCATGCCATTCCCCCCTCACCCAAATCCCTAATTTTCGCCACAAACTCATTGCTTCTTCTTTTCATTCCCTTCATTTTCTTCTTCTTTTCTTTCCAAACTTTTTCTTCTTCTTTCATTCTCTTTCCTTGGCCGATTCTTGTCTCTGGTTCGCGCGGCTTGGCCCCGATCGAACAACCTCAGGTGACTCCTCCACTTGGCCCCGATTCTTCTTCTTTCCTCCTCCTATGTTTCTTCTGGTCCTTTTTTTTTTTTCTCTATCTCCTGCTTTTACATTCACATGGCTATTTTTCTTCTTTTCATCAGATAAGAACCCTTGAAGTTGCAATAGAAGAGCTAGATAGTCATTCTTCTTCACGGGTATGTAATTAAATTCCACAATGATCCATTTTACCTTTTCATGGTTTTGTGGTTATCCGCCCAAATAATTAAGTTTTCTGCTTTCGTGTACGGTGCTTCATGTTTAATTAATAAGATCTGCAACTTTATACCTTGCTTATTTTTTTCTAGATGGCTGACTTAGGATTGTTTCATAAGGGTGTTTTGTTAATTGAGGGCTTGCCTGAGCTGAAAGATAGGGGTTTTAAGATTTATGTATTATTTATGTCTTTGATTTTCCTACTAACAATTGAAAAGGGAATCTGAGCTTTTTTAAGTTTTGCTTCGATTTCTTCTTCGTTTTATTTCTGACTTGGGTTTTTGATATTGATGAATTATAGACTTTCTGCAATTGTGTGCATTCATTGCTGGTAATTTTCTGCTATTACGTTTATTACAAGTAGGCAGTGAACTGAACTGCATATATTTATATACTCTTGATACATATAGATATACCTATATGTTGCTGATGATGATTTGTGCTTAGTGAGGTGACTTTAGCTATTGCTTATATTAATTTCTTTTCATGACTATATATCTCATATTAGATTCTCTCAGTAGCTAGCTATAGCATAATTCAGATTATTATAACTGAAATTGATCAAGAACATTAGCATATATATATATATATATATTAGTTTGTGTATTAATTATGGTTTTTGGGGTATTTGTCAGGTTGTTTGATTATTATTCCTTCCTTAATATATCACTAGTTACTATTTCTGGCTTGGGTTTAGCTATATAGATAGGGTATATATATATATATATATATATATATATATAATCCACCGCAGCTGGAAATATATAGCAGTCAGTTGGTCATAGATCAATAGAGATCATGATGATGTTATGTTTCCATTTTCTTTCAAAATTTCTTCTTTTCCTAATAGGTTGGAGTAGGAGTAGCTGTTGTGGTGTTTGGTTATGTTTTTGCTGTAGTGGACTTTCTACCCTCATGAAGGTTTGTTCAATTTATTTGTTTAAATGGTAAATTGCAAATACAGATTGTTTAAATGGGAGTGCAACTCAGAATCTGAAAAAATGGCAGATGCACCTTGGGTTGACTTTATTAAAAACTCATTTTTTCATCTTCATGTATGAGTTTTATTCTATTTTTGTTTACTAAATAAAATTGTACTTTGGGTTCAACGATTTAAACCAAAATCTTTAAATTTTGGACACCTAATATCTTTTGTAGCTTGTAGAGATGGTAATTATGTTTATTAATTTATACTGGTATTTTATGTGTTTGCAGCTTGTCTAAACTATAAGAGGCAGTCCAAGTCGAGCTTGTGCGCATTATAAACAAATATCTACTGCTAAGGTATGTTTAGCACTATCCCTTTCTACATTAAATATGGATTGGATGTGTTAAATGAATTGCCTTAGAAACTGTTTTGGTATGTTTTTTTTAGCTATATTTGGTGATGTTTTTGTTGACCTAAATTTGGTGTTGTTGTTGTGTTTTGGTATGTTTTATGTTTGTATACATTCCTTTTTAGGGTTAGGGACTTTTATATGTATGCCATGGAGTTTAAAAGCGTTTTTTGAACACCTTTGTCTATGTGATTTGGTTTTAGGGTAAATTAAAAGTGTTATGGATAAGAGTTGGCTGGACAAGGATAGGTGTAGTGATGCTTATCAGGCTAGGTTACAACAGTTCCTTAATGTTGCTTTTGAAAAAACAAGTCGTGATAATGAGATATTATGCCCATGTTGTAAGTGTGCAAACGAGTTGTGGCGTGTCAGAGCCGTTGTAGAAGAGCATTTAGTTGTTTTCGGGTTTGTAAAAGGGTATAAGAACTTCTGTTGGCATGGTGATGATTGGCCTCAATCAACTTCAAGTATGCCCACATGTAGATGTAGTTCAATGGAGACAGTAGGAGGAGACATCTTACGAGATGACGTGGATGGATTGTTGCGTGATGCATTGAATATGCATGACCGACAATCTTTCCATGAATCTGAACTTGAGAGTGATGCAAATGTCGGTGATGGTGTTGAAGATATAAGGGACAGAGAACCTACTGCAGAGGCATCAAACTTTTATAAGTTACTTGAAAGTATGAATCAGCCTCTTTACCCGGATTCCCAATATTCAAAGTTATCCTTTTCAATAAAGCTTTTGCACTTGAAATGCTTATCTGGTATGACGGGAAAAGCTTTAGACTTGGTTTTATAGTTATTGCAAGAAGTGTTTCCGTTTGCAGCAATCCCCCCTTCTCTGTATGAGTTAAAGAAGATAATTAAGGATTTGGGGTTTTCATATGAGAAAATTCATAGTTGTCCCCAAGATTGTATGTTGTATTGGGGTGATAGGGTAGATCAAGAGTCTTGCCATGTCTGTGGGATTTCCCGATGGGTACAACCCACCTTTGGTGACGTGTTGAATGAGGACGATGGGGAAGGACGTGTGAAATTGAGGCCTGCAAATTTTTTGCGATATTTTCCGTTAATACCAAGGCTTCAGAGGCTTTTCATGTCCTCTAAGACTTCGAAGTCTATGACGTGGCATGCCGATAGGCGAACCAATGATGGGAAGTTGAGGCATCCGGCGGATTCATTGGCGTGGAAAGATTTTGATTCTAGGTATCCGGATTTCGCTTCGGAAAATAGAAATGTCCGTCTTGGACTTGCGGCTGATGGGTTTAGCCCGTTTAAGACAATAAGTACTACTCATAGTACATGGCCAGTCGTCCTAATTCCTTACAATCAAGCACCCTGGATCGGGATGAAGCAATCTTCTTTCATCTTGTCTATGATAATTCCAGGGGAGAAAGCTCCGGGGAATGCCATTGATGTGTATTTGCAACCTCTCATTGAAGAGTTGAAGCAATTATGGGACGGAGTCATTACTTATGATGCAGAACGAAAAGAAAATTTTAACCTTCGTGCTGCATTATTGTGGACTATCAATGATTTCCCTGCTTATGCTAATTTATCTGGATGGAGTACTAGAGGTCGTTTTGCTTGTCCCTGTTGCGCGGCCGAAACATGCTCCACTTGGTTGAAGAATGGTAAGAAGTTTTCTTATATGGGACATCGGATGTGTTTGAAAGCAGACCATCCCTTTAGATCGCAAAAGCGTGCTTTTGACAACACGGTGGAGTTACGGGAAGCACCTTCAGTTACCTCTGGTTCCGACATTTTAGAGATGTTGAACGGTGTTGAATTTTCTTATGGCAAGGGGAAAAAGAAAGCTCCGAAAAGAAGAAGGAATGTGGAAGATGGTGACTTGGAAGATGATGATGGAGATGGGCCAAATGAGGCAAATTTGTGGAAGAAGAGGAGTATTTTCTTTGACTTGATTTATTGGGAACACAATCTACTGCCTCACAACCTTGATGTGATGCATATAGAGAAGAATGTATGTGATAACATTCTCGGCACCATTCTTAGTTTGGATGGGAAATCAAAAGACAATCTCAATAGTCGTCTTGACTTAGTTGAGATGGGAATCCGACCTGATCTTCATCCTCAATTGGATCAGAATGGAAAGACAAGCATTCCTTCAGCATGTTATACCATGTCTAAGAAGGAGAAGGAGGTCTTTTGTCAAGTTTTGAAGAACATCAAAGTTTCGGATGGGTATGCGTCAAATATATCAAGATGTGTGAATGTCAGTGAACGGAAAGTGTACAATTTGAAGTCACATGATTATCACATCTTATTGCATGACTTACTTCCAGTAGCCTTACGGTCGTCATTGCCAAAGAGAGTGACAGCAGCCCTAATTAAGCTTTGTAACATATTTAAAGCTCTTTGTGCTAAGGTTCTAAAACTAGATGAGCTCGACCAACTCCAAGATCGTGCCGCATTAGCTTTATGCAATTTAGAGAAGATTTTTCCTCCTAACTTTTTCACGATAATGGTGCATTTGGTTATTCACTTGCCATTACAAGCAAAACTTGGGGGACCGGTTTCTCCTAGGTGGATGTATCCAGTCGAAAGGTAATCTATTTCATTATTAAAACCAATGTACTATTTCCCATATCCATATACAGTAAAAGATTTAACTTTTACTATTTTCTTAGGTTCTTGGGTAAGTTGGGGTCTTATGTGCTAAACAAACGGTTTCCGGAAGGGTCCATTGCCGAAGGTTACTTGGTATAGGAATGTATGACATTCTGTTCTAGGTATCTAGATGGGATCGAAACTCGATTTAATAGGCCATCAAGAAATCTTGGTTCTCCAGAAAATGATTCATGTGTTCCTTATTTATTCGAAAGTGGTGGTCAACATTTTAGTGGGATTGAGTATCTCCATTTAGATCAGAAATCCAAAGCCCAAGCTCATCGATACATGCTTTTCCAGCATGATGCGGTTGAGCCATTTAGAAGGCACTAAAAACAATTTATAGTTGAATATTGTGAACATATTTAATCTTAGTATTAATTAGGCCGTTTTTCTTGTTTTATAGAGAGTACAAAAGATACTTGGTCATGAATTCTCGTTCTCGACGACCTAACCAACGTGATGTTGACAAGTTATTCACGGAAACATTTCCTGATTGGTTAAAGGAGAAGGTAAGTGATGCAAGTAATAATATAAGTCTATATGGAGATCATCTTAAGATTTCTATAATTACTCAATTCTGGAGATGATCTTCAGGTTTCAAGTGGGCTTCAAGTATCTGAAGATGTTGCTATTCTTTCTCGAGGTCCAAATGACTTAGTGAAAAGATACAAGGCATATTCAATCAATGGATATCGATTTAAAGTCAAACAATTTCAGAGAGTTCGAGGGCAAAATTCCGGAGTTGTTTTCACCTCTACGACTACAAGTTATGCTAGTTCTAGAGATTTGAACCTCATGGAAGGAAACCTTGACTATTATGGAGTGCTTAATGATATCATTGAATTAGATTATTTTGCCAACTATAGGGTTGTCATGTTTCGATGTGAATGGGCTGATGTCAATAGTTCTAGAGGTCTTAGGAGAGATGAATATGGTTTTACTCTAGTTAATTTTGATCGGCTGATTCATACTGGTGAGCATCTTCTTGATGACCCTTATGTATTCTCCTCTCAAGTAAAGCAAGTTTTCTACTCAAGAAATCCCATCGAAGGAAGTTGGCACGTTGTTGTTCATACTACACCTAGAGATAATTTCGACATGGGTGGGGATAATTCCAATGAGGTTGAACCGCGAATGGAGTTTTTTCCATCTAATATAATGCTGGACGAATCTGATATCCAATGGGTTCGAGATGATGTTGACTTAGATGAATAATGCCTTATGCTTTGTCTCTTTTGATGCTTGTGTGCAATGATGATGCAAACTGAAAAATGGTGAATTTTTTAATATGGAATTTTGCTTTTTTCTGCTATGTTATGTTACAAATGGTTAATCAAATCTGTTGCTTTATTTGTATTTATTTATTTGCTGTTTATGATGTTGTAGAACACTTAATTAGCCCTTTTAACTTGGTTGGGATACGTAGCTGTCAAGAAAAGAGAAGAAGATCAGGCTTGTAAGGCTCTGAATGACCTTTTTCTGGCTTTTAGATTTGGTTTCAAGTTTGCTTCCAGATTTCTGTAATTGAATAATGATTAATCCTTTAATTTGTGTAAATTGTAATTGCTACTCTTTATTATTGCCTAATAATTAAAAAAGATTAATCCTTTCATTTTGAACTTTTGTGCAGCATATTTTGGTACCATTCTCAGATTTGGGGGGTAATTATGAAGCGAAAAGCACTAAGGGAAGCAAATGCTGCAAAAATAAGCAACTCCAAGCGAGCGATTCAGCAAAGCTGTAGGGTACAGCCGCAAGCCCCTACACAACAGCCGCCTCGTCCACTAGAACAGCCGCCTCCTCCACCCGAGCGTCGAAATGAGGCACCTGGACTCGCTCGTACTGGGTCACAACAGCCTAAAAGAGGTCAATTTGCTGCAGCCAATTCTGTACCCAATGTCTCGGGTATTCTGTTCCTTCCGGTCCAACCGCAAGGGACGCAACAGGTGCCTTTGTTATGAGACCCCGGAATCCCACTCCGACCCCAAGTGATGCAGCAAATGTTTCTGCTCCACATGGCGCTTGTGCGAGTAATGGAGCGGGAGAATCTGCTCCTGATTCCAATCGTTCTGAGGAGAACAATGGTGATTCTTTGACCACTGTGTGGGGTATATCTCTAAACCTAATCATGCTATTCATCTATTTAAATATGTTTTTTTCTTTAAAAAAATATTAACTATCACGTTTTAATAATAGTTGATGACAATGGACAAAGGAAACAAGCTAAAACAAGTTTGAATAGGTTGTGGAAGGCAATTCCTCCATGTAGAGTGATTGTGTCTGGCAATGAAATTGGCCAACCTATTGGAAATGAAGCTAAACTACTTGCCAGATTTATAGGGAAGCTGTCTCGGCAACAGTCCCTTCTTCCAATCAATCCAGAATCATGGAAAAAGTATCCAATGGGAAAAAAGATAGCTGCCATCAAGTATATTGAGGTTTGTAACAGATTTTAAGGCTTAACAAATAGGGAATATGATTCTTGTTAATTATATTAGTAAATAACTAATGGGTGTTGATGACCTGATTTCGTCTATTAATTATTTCAGGAATTTCATCTACTAATTATATAAGTTTATTTCTGTTTTCAGACCAGATTTCGTCTTGACATACCACATTCATGGGTGTTCAAGAATATGAGGAAAAAGTGGAAGGACTTTAAGCATGATTTGAAAAAATTATGCTTTAATAGAGATGATGGATGGGATGTAACTATCTCTTTGCGACCTCTTGATATAGACATTGATGCTTATGATGAGATGGCCAGATTTTGGTACTCAACAAAAGGAGAGATATATTAATTGAAAATTGTTTTTTTTTTAAATATCTGGTTGCTACATTAACATGTTGACATTTTCTTTTATAGGAAAAGGAGAAAATAGGAATAGAGAGCCGAAAACAGCAAAAGTTTTCTCATTGTGCAGGCTCAAAAAGCTTTGCAAGAGTAAGGGAGGAGCTGGTAAGTAATTTGGACTAACTACTTTTCTGCTAATTGTGTTACATAATTCTGTAATTTCGACTAACTAATTTGCAATTGTGTTACATAATTATGTTATCTACCATCATTAATTTGAACTAACTACTTTTCTGCTATTACGTGCAAATTTGATATGGATTTGGTTATAGATCAACAAAAATGAACCCGCTGGAGTAGTTGCAGTGTACAAGAAGACACATACAAGGAAAATGGAGAAATCCTTAATGATGCAAGCCGAGCTGTAATAGTGAGTCAAAACAGTTGCATTCGATAATTTTGGTCATGCCATGTCTTGTATTTCTCCTGCCATGTACCTTGACATGTGTTAATTAATGATTGTTTGTCATCATAGCAAAGGGCAACGGAGTTGCAAGCAACCGCAGCGGCTGGGGATATAGAAAATTTGACCCCAAATGAACTTGAACACAGAATTATGGCTGAGGTGCTAGGACCCGAAAGAAATGGCAGAGTCTGATGTTTGGGATTCGGAGCTACACCAACTAACGTGTTTGGAGACCGTGCTGGCCGTTTCACTTGTTCACGGGGTTCTTCATCATCATCTTCATTACAGATTGAACAACTCAGAACCGAAATGGAGGTTTGAATTTTTAACTTTATAACATGCAGTGAAATGAACATCTCTCTGTGAAAAGAAATGCTGATTTGAGTTGGTTCAAATTAAACTTTTTGTCAAATAAACAGTTTTGTGCATTGTTCTAGCATTGAGAAATTTAGGGAATTATGAGTGTTGTGCAGTTGCCTTTGTTGGTGTTTATTTGGGTTTTGATATGATTACTGAAAATGAGGCCGAATTATTAGCTTTTTTGTGCATGCGAAACTTGATGAAAATGTGCATGTGGGTGGCTTCAGTCTAACTGTTGAGTTTAAGTGTTTGGCCTAAAAAGATATGAGTTTAATTAGTGGCTGTTTGATTGCAATGTCATGCTTTTTTTGGTGAAGACTTTGGTCTTATAAGTGTTGTGAGTTATGTACTTGTTCATGCAAAGTGTTTAGGGTCTGATCATACTTCCTCATTTGTGTTGCATGGTCAGCAAAGGGAATTACAACGGCAACAAGAGCTTGCCAAACTTCAAGAAGAAAGACAAGCAGAGATTGCTCGATTTCAGGAGTTGGAACAACAAAATGCTGTAATGTCCGCGAAACTAAGTCAGCTAATGAAATTTGTTGCTGAAAAATTCCCAGGTGAAGAACTCGGACAGCCTAACAATTCGCCACAGGTATTCACACTTTCATGGGCATAATTGGTGAAATATAATTTATGCCCTAATTACACTACCTAATATCTTGTTTTTCTAATTGGTGTTATAACTTCTATATTTTTTAGTAGGGCACTCAAAATGGCAGTGATGATGGCGGTGGCGATGCCGATTCCCAAAACCTTTTTGTTAATAATACATCGATTTCCAGTGCACAATCACATTGTGGTAAACAAGTTGATACATTTTGATTCTTTTGATTCCTTTATTCTTTTATGTGGTTCATGTAATACTGGAACAACAATGATATTTAGGTGTTGTAATATCAAACTTTTTATTAGATGTTGCACAATGTAAATCTGTATGAATGCTTCAAGAACAAATCCATTTCAATGTACTAAATTTCGTTTTATTGAGGTCTTCATTCAATTTGGTTTATGCTGCAATATATTTGTCTCGCGTAAATGATAACAAGCCTTTCAAACGCAGAAAAATAGTGCCATTTAAACAAAATAATGCCGTATTAGAATTTTTCAAGAACCAATTATAACAAAATAGTGGCGTTTTAAGAACAAAACGCCACCATATGGTGGCGTTTTAAGAACAAAATGCCACAAAATGGTGGCGTTTAATGAAAAAAACGCCACCAAACGCTCCAAACAATTTTCAACTATTTATGATAATAACACCTGTTTAGTGGCGTTTCGGGTTTAGAAAACGCCACCATATAGTGGCGTTTTAAATTAAAAAAAAAACACCACCATTTCGAGGCATTACCAGAAAACGCCATTATTTGGTGGCATTTATTTTAATAAAACGCCACCAAATAGTGGCGTTTATTTTTCCTAAACGCCGCTATATGTAAATAATAATGAGTAAAATGTTTTTTTTTGTATTTCGTAAAATTCAATATAACGGCGATTAAAAACGCCGTTGGTGAACAAACAAACGCCGTTAAATCTTCCCGGCGTTTTGTGAAAAAAACGCCACGATATTTCCCGGCGCCCAATAAGGCGGCGTTTCACGCGGCGTTTTTGTAAACGCCGCCGGATTTTGTAGCGGCGTTTAAAAACGCCCCTATTTTGAAAAAAAAACGCCACCATATCGCGGGTTTCTAGTGAAAGTATTTAATTATCTATTAGATCTTGATGATTTGGCCAAAAAAAAAATGCTCAATGATTATAGGTGCTTCTCTTCATTAGTAGTTACATGAAGAGTCTCCACACGAGATAATTAATTGAGCATGAGGCAACATATCCTGCAAGAATAACACAACAGAGATGACTTCCGTTTTGGGAATCTATCTAAATGTGAGAAGTTCTCGTGTGTGTGTACAAATAATAAAACAAACATATATCATGACTTGAACCATGTTAAGCATATATATATGTTAATCATAATTTGAATCAAAATACTGTACTATTCTAGTATGTATTAATTAAATTGTAATTACATATATAATTCTTCAAATTCGACTCGCAATTGTGTAAGATAATAATCCAATAATTATATCTCAGGCTTATAGAAGAAGTATATAGTTAACTGAAGAACTCAACTAGCTAGAGAATGATTGGGGGAAAATGTTAAAAATGTGGAATCGAGGATATATATAATTTTTCTGGTTTTAAAAGCTTTTTTATTAGTTTTTTTAGTCCTTATATTGTTGATTCTGTTTAAGTTTGAAAATAGTTGTTAATGGACTGGTACCTCGTACCTAAAGGCTAATACATTGCTGGTCGGGTTTTCCTGTCTCTTGCTTGGTCATGGTTTTTTTAAAAAATTAATTAATTTTTTAATTAATTAATTTTAATTAGTTTATTAAAATTAGTTTGTTTATTAGTTTATGTTAAATTAGTTTATAATTAATTAGTTCATTATTTTTGTTTTTTATTAATTAGTACTTAGTTTATTAGTTTTTTAATTAGTTAATTTATGATTAACTACTGTTAATTAATCTAAATTTTGATTGTTTATTAGTTTTAATTAGTTTATACTTTAATTTTAATTAATACTAATTTTGATGATTAATTTTAATTAGTTTATTAAAATTAGTTTGTTTATTTGTTTATGTTTAATTAGTATTTAATTAGTTTATAATTAATTAGTTCATTATTTTTGTTTTTTATTAATTATTACTTAGTTTATTAGTTTTAATTAGTTAATTTATGATTAACTATTGTTAATTAATCTAAATTTTGATTGTTTAATAATTTATTAGTTTTAATTAGTTTATGCTTAATTTGTTTCTTTACGATTAATTGTTGTTAATTAGTTATAATTGTTAATATTTTGTAGCCCTCAGGAGGAGGGGAGGGGAGTAGCTCTGGAGCGCGGCACATTAGGAGTCGCAATGTATGCTCAGAGGGAGAGAGAGCTTGCTGCTGCTGCTGCTGAGCAGGCATATTTTGATGGGACTGGGAGGTTGACTTCTTCTGATTCCGAGTCCCAGTCCCACACATATGTGGATCTCCCTCTTATGAGGGGTCGAGGAGGCCGCTTTACTAGTACTACTGGATCGACATCAGGTACAACTTTAGTTTCTAATTTTATATTATTAGAGTAGGCTGAATTTAGTTATTAAATTTGATAAAAATTTAGTTATTAATTTTATAATATTAGATTAATTTTAATAGTTTAATTTATGAATTTCAGGGAGTACCAAACGATCCAGACGATCCCGCACCACTGATGCGGACTGGATGGTTAGGGAGTCAGTGCCTGGTGGCCCCATAGTCGGTGACGTGATTCCCAGTTTTTTTGGGCACGTTGCCTCGCGTATGTCTGCGGGCCAGATCAGAGGCGTCCTGAAGTGACAGAACAGAGAGAAAGTTTGCCAGAGGTTGGTAGACTGGTACAATGTTATGCCAGGGGAAGCGCGGCAGATGATTGACGGGACTGGGTTACAGCACCTCCCTTCTACATTGTTCAGATCGATTGATCGTCCACTGATCTCTGCGTTCGTCGAGTGGTGGCAGCCCGATACGAACTCATGTCACATGCCGTTCGGTGAGATGACTATCATGCTGCATGATGTTCAGCATATTCTGGGTGTGCCAGTGGAGGGACAGTTGATTACATGGGGATCTGGGCACATTGGATATGCAGTTCGCCATGATGGAGGTGTTGGACATTGCTCAGGACGTCTTGAATGCTGTGCACTATGCTCATGGGGGAGTCTTGACTGATTCGGTCTTCACGTTGTGCGACAATGATCGGATGCCTGAGACACAGGCCATAGCATGGGTTTGGATTCTTTTAGGTTCCACCTTGTTTTGTGACAAGAGTGGGAATCAGATTAGACCCTCATGCATGCTAGAGGTGAAGGAGGGATTGGAGAATGTCCCTACATATTCATGGGGAGCTGCTACATTGGCCTATCTCTATCGTCAGCTAGGGGTGGCGAGTAGAGGAGATTGTCAGGGTATTGTTGGTTGCATGACCCTACTGCAGGCATGGATATACGAGTACTTCCCATGCTTCCGCCCCCCTCGTGGTCGTCATGATCCCCGCTTACCCTGATGCGCCAGTTGGGCTATCCGATCCGAGGGTAGATCAGAGGACCGGTTGAGTTCATTACGTAGATGTCTTGACCAGATGGTCGCATCCGAGGTACGTTATACATTTGATTTATAATAATTATATGCATTACTTTAAAAGATTTATAATAATTATATAGGTTACAATAACATTTACTAATCTATGTGATTGTTTTTCGCGTGTATGCAGGTGACATGGTTGCCCTACGGGAGGAATCCCCATATGGTTCTACCTAAGACTACCTATACCGGATTTATTCAGTATCGGGATGTGCTTGAGGTCTACTATTCTAGTCGCGTGCTACGACAGCTCGTCTTTGCGCAGACCATCCCTCCCCCTATTTACCATCTGTCTACGGCAGTATGGTCCTGGTCATCAAAGCTGTACAAGGTCAATTGGCCGAAGGAGTTTGCCGAGCCTCAATGGAAAGGCTTCCCGCATCATTGCATGCTTGCCGTTTCCCAGTACGAGTCCTCTGAATCAGACCCTTCAGCATGTGATTCCGACTACATGGAGTGGTATGTTCAACGTTCGCATCCTCGTCTGGTGAGCATTGGTGAGTCATCATCTTCAGCGATGCCTCTCCGATCCAACAGTGAATATGTAAGTTGATTAAAACCTGTTTATGGATTACGCAAATAAATGAGTTTTGTTTCTTATAGTTTTTTTTTTGTTTCTTTGTAGTGGGTCACACAACTGGTCCAACTAAGCAGGGAGATGATCGGTGATATTTTGTCTATGGATGAAGAGTTGGCTGCCTTGCGTGAGAACGAGTTGGCACGGATTCTCCAACAGTAGAATTTGGCCGAATGATTTGTATTTATATTTTTTTTATTGCATTAAGGGATTTATATAGTATCTAAATCCTATAAACACTTTTAACATTATTGTATATGATGTACCAAATCTACAAGCTACTCATCATCATGAATAAAAAACAAGATTAATTTTATTGAAGAACATAAACGTAAAAGAGAAAGAGAAAAGAAATCTTAGACTCAATCTCCCAGTCTTCTCTCCAACAAGCAATAGTTGTGCTGACCTCCTAAAGTCCTAAAAATAATCCTAAAAGTTTGTATTTATAGGGATAAAAAGGTCCTAAACTAGTTTGGAGAAATCAGGGACAAAAGCCGAAAATTGGGAAAAATATGTAGAAATTTCGTCAGGCACAACCGGGGGCCCGGTTGGGGGTCAAATGGACTCCCGGTTAGAATAGTGAGTTTGCAAATCTCGGCTGTTTCAATCGGGCTCCCAGTTGAGGGGTAATCGGGCCCCCAGTTGGACTCCATTAGGATTTTGCCAAGTCTTCAACTTCTTTCATCGTTTTCACTCTCTTCAAGTCCAAATTAGCTTTCGAGTCCGAAATGAAAGTTGTAGAGCCTTGAATCCTCTTTCCATGGGCACTTGAATCGCCTAAAACGGATCTCCGGATTGAAAGTTAAGATTTTCTCCCTTAAATCACTCCAAATTAACCTATATGCTCAAAATATAATCTAAATATACTCTAAATAATGTAAATTATTGCACTTATGAGTATAATATGTGGTAACTTTATTATACACTACCCAAGTACATTTCTTTGGTTGTTCTAGTCTGCTATTCTAAGCCTGTACCTTTCATCCCAACCGTCAACATAATGATCATGGAAGGTGAACCAAGGATCGAGTATAGGTGGTACAGGACAATCGCTACGTAAATCTATACGAATGAAGTGTGGGCGGCTCCCTAAGTGGACAATGCCGATCTCCTGAGCAGGCCCTCGTGAAGTCGCTGGTGCACGCAACGGCAATATAGTACAACACCATGAGAGCGGCATTCCGCATGGAAAGAAGAATACAGCTGCATTAAACAATGTAACAATGGGCCACAAGTCCTCATAAACAGTCATCCAGTGGGTCTGTTCACAGGGCCTGCCATCCCACCGAATACGTTGGATTGCATGGTCGATGCCATCAACGTAGAAAGACTGATACAAACGTCGGTAGGCAAAAAACTCGTTTGCAATGCTATGTCATACCGCGACGTACTCCTCCTGACTGTTGAAAAATACCGAGGCAACAACACAGAACCCACAATTGCCGTCGTCCTTCACATCGAGGTATTGGTAAACATGGTCGGCAATAATACTTGGGATCTTGCTATACGCCCATAATTTAGTAAGATCATCCGCCATTTGATCTGTGACACAAAATTTATATAGGATGAACATTTAGTTAACAAAACAAAAGCACATAATATAAAACATTTAAATTAATAGTACCATTTACAGAGCCATTATTGACGGATGACGAAGAGCTACGCCCACGACCAGTGGAGGAAGAACGACCACTTGACCGACCACGGCCACGACCCCGACCCCTCAGACTGTACTCCCACGAACTCGGATCACGTCTGGTCGATCTACGTGGTCGACCTCTAACTCTCGTGTTCATCTCCGACTCAACGTAATTGGCTTCATCTGGGTGAAGTTGGCTGTGGAGGATAAGAGATGCTCTGCGCATAACCGCCGGTTCGCTTTGTCGGACTTCTTGGACAAGTGATTCCCAGTACCTTTCATGCTCCGGCATATCATCTTCGCCGGCAAAGTCACCAGTTCCAACAAAATCAGATTGCTCAACCGGATCACCCATAGTAAGTGTTCTCCAAAACATGTTTATGCGATCGATACTAATCGGGATACCCGATTCCATGGCACCCTTGATCTCACAAGCACAAGGAATGTCATGCGTTATCCTCAGCACACAACCGCAGCGATCACGCACTTCATCGGCTAATTCTCTCATCCGCCCACGCTCAGCATCAAGCAATGTCAAACAATAATGGGAAACTCTACATGTGAGGGTGTTGAATGGAAAGGACGAGTACACGGGTGCTGCTTTATATGTCGATTCTTCAAATGTGCGCCTAATAATGAAACATAACATAGTTAGGATAAAAATTGCTTCAATAAATACTACCCTAAACAGGACCAGTTAACTTTTAAGGAAGGAACCTGATCTCAACAAGTTGACTTTTTATTGCCGTGTCGACACGCGACCATACTGTATTCATAGCACCAGTGGACGAGTGAAGCCATTGTTTTATCATAGAGTGTGCACTCTCCACTCTACAAGTAGTAGTGTTGCCAAGGTGTCGCACGCGGTTCGTCCACGCGTGAACAAACTTCTCCTTGTGCACTAACCATGTTTCCTCAATATAAGTCACCACCTGCGGAAATAATAAATGAATACACTAATAAATAACCACCGTATAAATAATAATAACATTCAAAATAAATGATACGACTAATAATACATAATACCACCTGGGGTCTCTGCCTCGACCACCGATCTCTCATAAAGTTGACTTGTCGATTGTATTCCAGTTCTGTTGGGGCTTCCAAGATCTGTCTCCACCTCCCGTTCTTGAATGACTGTGCGATGGCCTTATTTTTTGCACAAATTTTGTACACATTATGTTCAACGTCCTTGTTGATGTGCCATGTGCAGAGCAAGTGGGGAGTTCCTAGAAAAAACTCCGTAATCGGTCTCATTAGCCCCAACTCTCGATCAGTAACAATAGCAGCCGGATGCACATCATTCCCAATCAATACTCTCAAGTTCTGCAAGGCCCAACGATAACTGTCTTCGGACTTAGTCTTCATAATTGCATATGCTATCACGAAGTTATTGTTGCATGGAGTCATCCCCGTCATTTCAAAAAAAGGCATCTTGTACTTGTTGGTTTTGTAGGTTGAATCCATGCCAATAAACAAGGGGAACTTTCGGAATAAAGCGACTGATTCTGGATGTGCGCAGAACAGATGAGTCACAACTCCAGTCTCCGAGTCAGCATATACATTACATACATAGTTGTTTTCCCTCGCTTGATTGAAAAACTGACCCATAACATCTCTACCCTCAGCTTCCTCCTCACGGTTAACACGTCTATAGTTGTAGACTTGTTTTCTGGTTATGTTGTCCTCTGGATGTTGATCCATAATAGCCGCGTGAATAGCAGATGGCCTTGATAGGTTCATGTCCCGCGCAAGTTTCTTTGATGGCTCACTGAGTCCGCTCATCTGTCTTAGTCCCTCCGGATAAACAGACAAAGCATGGTTGTGTATACCCTTTATACCAGGATATGTTACAATCCTCCAACGTCCACACTCACGTATTTCTTGGACCTTAACCCGGAATGGGCATCTGCATGCCTTGGTCTTCGTATTCCTTCTCACGGCAGCATCTAAGTCTCTCAACAAACCCCTGTACCGTTCACCACGGTTACATCTTAGTAACTTCTTCTTATCGCCATCTTTATGCGAAGAAATTACTAAATGGAGATTATAAATAACTGCAATATCTTTGGCCCATTGAATTGCGGCATCATCGGTGAGAAAAGTTTCATCAGTCATGAATGCTGAACTATAATCAAGACCATCACTATCAAAATCTTCCAATTCAACCTACAAAATTTAATGACCAATATCATTAATTAATTAATCATAAACTAATTAAATACTAATTAATCATAAACTAATTAAATATTAATTAAACATAAACTAATAAACTAAGTAATTTTAATTAACTAATTAAAATTAATCATAAACTAATTAATATTAAAAAATTTAAAAACTAATTAGTAAAAAAAATTCAAAAAAT